>BLSH010417935.1:676769-741015 GCA_018402905.1 Glandirana rugosa | reverse complement strand
AATCTGATCGTAGAGCACGATCGTAGCGATCGTTGTTCTATGCAGAGCTTGATCTGCAACTCAAAGCAGCGGTATGTGAAATCTCTAATTTCTGCTATCTGTCCTCAGAGCAACAGCACAGACAGCAGTAGTAAAGTAATCTATCTCAGGATGCAGGATCAGGTCTTAAAATGGCTAAAATCTGTCCCTCACGCCGTCAGCTACCTTTCACTATACTAACCCAAGGAGCATGTGACTGCAGCACTGTGACTCCAGCTTATAAAGAGGCTGGGTCACATGATGCACCGGCCAATCACAGCCATGCCATTAGTAGGCATGGCTGTGATGGCTTCTAAGGGCAAACCAGTGAAACACTTGTTGATTGGCTGCCCTGCAGCTTCTCAACACGTGGAGTAAAATAGCAGAACCCCGGACCGAACCCGAACGATTTTTGAAATGTCCGGGTCCGGGTCCGTGCCACGGACACCCTAAAGTTCGGTACGGACCCGAACGTTACAGTCCGGGTTCGCTCAACACTACTAATAAGCACCACCTTCTCCCTCCCAATAATGTCTGGGAGGACAACAAAGAAAGGGAGATGTTCCCTTGGCACTCTAAGGGGGCCAGCAACAAATGTGTCCAAAGGTGGACGTGGTGGTCAGTCCTTAGGCAGAGCATCATTTCCCCTGTTTAGTGAGTTTGCCCATGCTATCCAGCCACAGCATGCAGAGGAGGTGGTGGACTGTTTTACTAAACCTTCCTCATCCTCCTCATCCTCTGTCAAGCAAGCAGAGACACGTGTGCAGTCCCCTGCAGTTGCCAGAGTGGATAAACCTGTTCATATCCATGCCTGCCATAGCCCCAACATCAGCCATGGAGGAGTCAGCTGAGTTATTTGACCACAGCGTCAACCACTTGCTCCTTGATGATGCCCAGCCATTACTGGATTCAGATGTTGGTTCTGAGGTTGAGGATGACAGGAACATGAGCCTAGAGAGAGGGGAGAAAATTGGTAGACAAATGGCATTCATGTTACCCCAGCTTCAGCGTATTGCCAAGTTGCCTCCAGTGGTAATGATGATGATGAAGATGTAGGAGATGGAGATGATGATGATGAGGTCACTGATGTGACTTGGGTGCCAGATAGAGCAGAGGAGGAAACTGAAGGCGAGGCGGCACAACCCCAAGGAGGCAGACATCAAGAAAGAGTAGAGAGCAGCCACCCTATTCCATCATATTCTGCAGCTGTTATCTCCCGGCCCACTTCCCAAAGCTCAGCTGTCTGGGCCTTTTTTAGCACATCTGCAGCAGATCGCATTGTTGATATTTGCAAACTGTGTCTCAGGCACATCAAACGTGAAAAAAACACCAGCCATTTGAATACCACATGCTTAACAAGGCATTTAATGCCCAACCACTCAGCCCGTTGGCAAGAGCACCTAAAAGCCACAAAAAAGGGGCACAAATCTGTCTCTCCTCCTCTTCCTTACCCACTTCAGTAGAGTGGGTAAGGACCCACTGCTATACCGAGTCATTACCTCTCAGCAGCATCCACTGGCAGGGATGAAGATATAGCACAGGGTGTCCCAGGTCCTAGAAGTACATCTGCCAGCAGCACACCACCAGCTGTAGGCTGTAGCCGGAAAATTTCTCTGCCCCATCTGCTGTAGCGGAAAAAATACAGTCCCTACCCCCCACATGCCCAGCATCTAAATGCAAGCTTGTCAAAGCTGTTGGCTCTCCAACTTCTGCCTTTCAGCCTGGTGGATTCTGCCCCCTTCCGTGAATTCGCACACCACAATGGCAGGTTCCCAGTCGCTACTACTTTTCACGTAAGGCCATTCCATCTCTCTATCATCACATGGAAGGGAATGTTCTGGCATTGTTGGGCAAGGCAGTCAGACGTAAAATCCACCTTACTGCTGACACGTGGTCCAGCAAGCATGGGCAGGGACGATATATTTAGTTCACAGCACACTGGGTAACACTGCTTGCAACTCGGAAGGATGCAGGACAGGGCACGGTTCTGCAGCTTGTTGTGCCTTCACGTCTCCATACAGCTGGTGGTGATGATGCCAGAACTGTGAGCACTACCCCCTCCTCCTCCTCCGCCACCTCCATGCCCTCCTCTGCAGAATTGTCCTATGAACATCAGGTACCCCCTAAGCGTTCAAAGTCTTATTCCATGAGTCAGGCTAAAAGGTGCCATGCAGTGCTTCAGCTGGTGTGTCAAGGGGACAGGAACCGCACGGGAGCAGAGATTCTTGCAGCTCTGCAGGGACAGGCCCAGAGGTGGTTCACACTACGCCAGCTGGAGCCAGGAATGGTGGTGTGCGATAATGGCTCAAACCTCCTGTCCACCCTTAGACAGGGAAAGTTGATACATGGGCCATGCCTGGCACATGTCCTCAATTTGGTGGTGCAGTATTTCCTAAATACATACCCAGGGTTAAAAAATGTGCTAAAGCTGGCCAGAAGAGTCTGTAGCCATTTCAGGCGGTCGTACACAGCCAGTGCTCGGTTGGCTGAAATTCAGTGAGAATTCCACCCCTGCCCATAAACCGCCTGATTTGTGACATGCCCACCAGGTGGAACTCGACTTTGGCAATGCTGCAGTGGCTATACATGCAGCAGAGGGCCGTCAATGAGTACCTGTGCAAGTACGGCACCACAACAGGCTCAGGCCGCCTAGGCTTTTTTCCCCACGTCAATGGCTGATCATTAAGTATGCATGCACTGTACTGTCGCCATTTGAGGAGGCCACAAGGATGGTGAGCCGTGACAGCGCATGCATCAGTGACACAATCCCTGTTGTGTTCCTGCTGGAGCCGACTCTGCATGGCATTATGGACAGGGCACTGGAGGCAGAGCAGCAGGAGGAAGAGGAGGACTTCTTTTCCTCTCAAGGCCCACTTTATCCAGACACCATCTCCAACTTCTGCCTTTCAGCCTGGTGGATTCTGCCCCCTTCCGTGAATTCGCACACCACAATGGCAGGTTCCCAGTCGCTACTACTTTTCACGTAAGGCCATTCCATCTCTCTATCATCACATGGAAGGGAATGTTCTGGCATTGTTGGGCAAGGCAGTCAGACGTAAAATCCACCTTACTGCTAACACGTGGTCCAGCAAGCCCAAGACAGGGACGATATATTTAGTTCACAGCACACTGCGTAACGCTGCTTGCAACTCGGAAGGATGCAGGACAGGGCACGGTTCTGCAGCTTGTTGTGCCTTCACGTCTCCATACAGCTGGTGGTGATGATGCCAGAACTGTGAGCTCTACCCCCTCCTCCTCCTCCGCCACCTCCATGACCTCCTCTGCAGAATTGTCCTATGAACATCAGGTACCCCCTAAGCGTTCAAAGTCTTATTCCATGAGTCAGGCTAAAAGGTGCCATGCAGTGCTTCAGCTGGTGTGTCAAGGGGACAGGAACCGCACGGGAGCAGAGATTCTTGCAGCTCTGCAGGGACAGGCCCAGAGGTGGTTCACACTACGCCAGCTGGAGCCAGGAATGGTGGTGTGCGATAATGGCTCAAACCTCCTGTCCACCCTTAGACAGGGAAAGTTGATACATGGGCCATGCCTGGCACATGTCCTCAATTTGGTGGTGCAGTATTTCCTAAATACATACCCAGGGTTAAAAAATGTGCTAAAGCTGGCCAGAAGAGTCTGTAGCCATTTCAGGCGGTCGTACACAGCCAGTGCTCGGTTGGCTGAAATTCAGTGAGAATTCCACCCCTGCCCATAAACCGCCTGATTTGTGACATGCCCACCAGGTGGAACTCGACTTTGGCAATGCTGCAGTGGCTATACATGCAGCAGAGGGCCGTCAATGAGTACCTGTGCAAGTACGGCACCACAACAGGCTCAGGCCGCCTAGGCTTTTTTCCCCACGTCAATGGCTGATCATTAAGTATGCATGCACTGTACTGTCGCCATTTGAGGAGGCCACAAGGATGGTGAGCCGTGACAGCGCATGCATCAGTGACACAATCCCTGTTGTGTTCCTGCTGGAGCCGACTCTGCATGGCATTATGGACAGGGCACTGGAGGCAGAGCAGCAGGAGGAAGAGGAGGACTTCTTTTCCTCTCAAGGCCCACTTTATCCAGACACCATCTCCAACTTCTGCCTTTCAGCCTGGTGGATTCTGCCCCCTTCCGTGAATTCGCACACCACAATGGCAGGTTCCCAGTCGCTACTACTTTTCACGTAAGGCCATTCCATCTCTCTATCATCACATGGAAGGGAATGTTCTGGCATTGTTGGGCAAGGCAGTCAGACGTAAAATCCACCTTACTGCTAACACGTGGTCCAGCAAGCCCAAGACAGGGACGATATATTTAGTTCACAGCACACTGCGTAACGCTGCTTGCAACTCGGAAGGATGCAGGACAGGGCACGGTTCTGCAGCTTGTTGTGCCTTCACGTCTCCATACAGCTGGTGGTGATGATGCCAGAACTGTGAGCTCTACCCCCTCCTCCTCCTCCGCCACCTCCATGACCTCCTCTGCAGAATTGTCCTATGAACATCAGGTACCCCCTAAGCGTTCAAAGTCTTATTCCATGAGTCAGGCTAAAAGGTGCCATGCAGTGCTTCAGCTGGTGTGTCAAGGGGACAGGAACCACACCGGAGCAGAGATTCTTGCAGCTCTGCAGGGACAGGCCCAGAGGTGGTTCCCACTACGGCAGCTGGAGCCAGGAATGGTGGTGTGCGATAATGGCTCAAACCTCTTGTCCACCCTTAGAAAGGGAAAGTTGATACATGGGCCATGCCTGGCACATGTCCTCAATTTGGTGGTGCAGTATTTCCTAAATACATACCCAGGGTTAGAAAATGTGCTAAAGCTGGCCAGAAGAGTCTGTAGCCATTTCAGGTGGTCGTACACAGCCAGTGCTCGGTTGGCTGAAATTCAGTGAGAATTCCACCCCTGCCTATAAACCGCCTGATTTGTGACATGCCCACCAGGTGGAACTCGACTTTGGCAATGCTGCAGTGGCTATACATGCAGCAGAGGGCCGTCAACGAGTACCTGTGCAAGTAAGGCACCACAACAGGCTCAGGCCGCCTAGGCTTTTTTCCCCACACCAATGGCTGATCATTAAGTATGCATGCACTGTACTGTCACCATTTGAGGAGGCCACAAGGATGGTGAGCCGTGACAGTGCATGCATCAGTGACACAATCCCTGTTGTGTTCCTGCTGGAGCCGACTCTAAATGGCATTATGGACAGGGCACTGGAGGCAGAGCAGCAGGAGGAAGAGGAGGACTTCCTTTCCTCTCAAGGCCCACTTTATCCAGGCACCATCATTCCTATGTCAAAGAACACACAGGACAAGAGAGAGGAGGAGGATTGTAAGCGATTGCTTTCCAACCCCAGGACCCTTGGGAGTAGGACGTGGCTGGGAGGAGGAAATTCCAGATGCTGTCATCCTGAGTGACCCCGAGGAGTCTGCTTCTCAAGCCTCTGTAAATTTGAGGCGCATGGGTAGCCTCATGCTTCAAAGCCTGCGAAAGGACCCAAGAATACGTGGCATAAAGGAGAATGATCATTACTGGTTGGCAACCCTCCTTAACCACCATTATAAGGCGAAGGTCTCAGAACTCATCCCCTCCCCAGAGAGAGCACAGAAGATAAAATCTCTTGAGGGAGGCTTCCTTCTGGGACCACAGCCATGCAGACCAATATGAAGCAGTGTGTGGCATATGGTCTGAGCACTGATAGGCTGACCTCCCACCCCTTCAACCTCTGCAGCAATGCTGGCAGCACTTATACATTTATTTCCCAAAGACAACCTCTGGATATGATGCTGAGCATGTGCACTCAACTTTGGCGAGGCCTGTTTTGAGTGTATCCTGTTCTGTTAAACTACTGTATGGTCTTGGCCATGGTGCTGCAGCTCAGTTTCAGGGTCTTGGTAAACTTCTTATAGACTAGGCCATCTTTATGTAGAGCAACTTTTTTTTTTTCAGATCCTCAGAGAGTTCTTTGTCATGAGATGCCATGTTGAACTTCCAGTGACCAGTATGAGAGAGTGAGAGCGATAACCCCAAATTTAACACAGCTGTTCCCCATTCACACCTGGGACCATGTATCACTAATTAGTCACATGATTCCGGGGAAGGAAAATTACTAATTGGGCCCAATTTGGACATTGTCACGTAGGGGTGTAGTTTACATTGTAGCAAAAATTTCTTCAGTGTTGTCACATGAAAATATATAATAAAATATTTACAAAACTGTGAGGGGTGTACTCACTTTTGTGAGATACTGTATCAAAAGCTGGCCATACATGGATAGAAAATCAAAATGGAAAATAGTCGGTAGACAGATCGTTCGATTTTCATATGGCTAGTGTGCTTACTGCAACAGTTGATTTCCATCTCATAATTGAAAAGAAATGAACTAACATGTTAGAAAAAAACATTTCTGTTTATAGGTCAATTGTTCAAAAAAAAAAAAGTTTAAGTGAAATGTGCATAAACAGTAGGGGTAGCAGTAGAAATTATAGTTCGCTGGAAAATCTCTGATACAATGACTGAGCTATCAAATGTTAGATCAAAAGAACATTTCCATTTATGAGCTTCAGTGCTAAATTCTGGAAACATCAGTGAGCCAATCACAACAGAAGAACGTGACATAGGGGCTTTCCATACACAGAACACCTCCATACCTACAGGTTGCCATAATGCATTTGATTTTTTGACAGTTTTAGAAAATTACAGATTGAAATGGAAAGGTAATTTTAATAACATTAAATTACAAAGTGGCTTGTGTAGCAATTTTTATGCTATGCTATTTTTTTTAACAAAAGTGAAAATTTTCTTTCAAGTGTTTTACTGCTTCAATTTACAATTATTATACTTTATATCCTTAGTCAGTCTGGTGTTAAAATGTACTTTTTAACACAGAGGAGGGAACATGAAATTGCAGGCAGTCTTTTGTGAAACACTAATCTTCATTTTATCCTAATGATTCTGTCTTCACACTATTCTTAATGAATGTACGTATGGTAAGAATACAGTAAAACAGTGCAATAAATGCAATACCATCATATGAAAGCATTTTCTATTATTACATATATATACCAAATTAAAGCAATATGTTCAGCATGAAGAATTTGTTTAAAATAAGTACACTAGAAAAGCACATACAAGCATTGATGGAAGTTGAGTAGAAAGAATAAACCAGATGCGTATGAACAGCGTCAACCACAAATTCTATGTAGCTTTAAAGTGAAAATAAATACAAATTATATACAGTCAAAACTGTGGTGTATAAACTGTGTGAGGCAAACCCATAAGCAAATGAAACCTACAGCCTGTACCCCAATATGTATCAGATTTTACACTGCAGAGATGATGCATGCTTTGCCACTTTGCATTTGCGTTAATATGCGTTTCCTATGCATTTTAGACATTTAAATTTTTTTGGTCACCTCCAAATTTAGGTATTTTCATGAGCACCTTCACCCTTTGGGTATTTTAAAGTCATGCAGCCCCATACAGGTATGGTGAATGCATGGTTCAATTACTAGC
Organism: Glandirana rugosa; assembly: GCA_018402905.1. Classification (NCBI taxonomy): domain Eukaryota; kingdom Metazoa; phylum Chordata; class Amphibia; order Anura; family Ranidae; genus Glandirana; species Glandirana rugosa. Next base: position 733,494 of record BLSH010417935.1, on the reverse strand, counting down.
TGATATGGCATGCAACACATTAAAGTGCAAATATTGGTGAAGATGGAACAGTTGGAGGCTGGTTATTTTTAAAATTTAGTAAACCATTTTAAAAACTCTTGCAAAGGGAAAAGATTCTCCAAACAATGGGCTTTAGCACTTGTATGAATATTGCAACTTTCAAAACAATGGTTAATTTCTCAAAAACACTTGCTACAAATAAACCCCAACAAAATGCAATGTTTGCAGGGGCCATTGAACCATTCTATATCCTAGAGTTAATAATTGCATTGTTCTGTTATTCTGTCAAATATGCTGAACTGGGGAACATCCATGTGCCCATCTATGTATTACCAGCATTAGCTCCCATTTCCAAAGTACATGACCCCAGATCTCTACATCTTTCTTCCCCCGTTTTATGAGATGTCTGCTGTGGCCAGTCTAACTTCCCTCTGTTAAAAACTTTATGATGCCAATTGTTAAGGAAATTGCTTATTTTGATAGTGCCATTTAAAGTAAACCAGGTCCTGTAAACATTCTGTATTGTGTAACAATCTTTTCTTCACCAAGTAAAACATACTGTATACACAACTCATTACTCTATTCACAGTGACTGACAGTTTCAATCTTTACCTTGGTCCGATGTCATCCAGGTTTGTATCTGGGCAGCCATTGTGTCAGAAGTGTGCACGCTCCTGCTCTATCATAGCTGCTGGTTCCAGCATTCTGGTTTTGGCTGTGGCATTCTCCTTGTCTGTCTGTCCACCTGCAAGGTGATTGATTGTGGCCAGTATTTGGGTGGTGACCAAACCTGATTTAAGCCAGCCAATCCTACAGTCTCATGCTTGTGATATTGCGTTTGTTACACATGTTCAAGCTGCCTGTTTCTCTGTCCTGCTCTGCTGTTTGGATGCCCTTGTTGATGATTTTGGATCGGATATTGGCTACTCTCTGAACTCTGCCTTCCTTGTACCCCAAATGCCATTGATCCACTTTGGTTGTCTGCCAGCCACAAGTACCTGTTTATTTTGCTCAATTTGTGCATGCCCTGGTGTGATGGCCAAGCCCTATAGCATTGTGTATATGTCCTGGGGCAACTGAGTATCGGTAGGCCTGCTTGCCTTATGGGAAAGGGGGCTGCTATAGGTGAAGAATACAGAAGCTAACTATAGTGCCTGACCACCTGCCTTGGCACAATGGTGCTGAATATACTTTATTCCATTATCTGGCATTTTTCTTTTAGATACCAGGACTAGGCTTGGGGTGTGCACTGCACTGCACATGTGCCGCAGGCAGTATATATTGATAAAAAATGTAAAAGCAGACAGATAAATCAGGTCTTTTTGGCAGAAAAAAACTCAAGACCAAAAAATTCTACCTGCTAATAATTCTTATTTTTATCTTTATTTGCACTTTAAGTACCTATACATAATATGCACAAACATATGTTTTTATTCTTGGTATTAAAACAAATCCATCACTCAGCATTGGCTAAAATTGATATGCAAAGATTTACTCCAGCATAGACCTGTGTTCATTAACTGGACACAAAAATGAAGTATTATTGTATGTATATTATTCCTATATTCTGACATCAAATCAGACCCTTATTGATCTGAAAAAAACTTTTTATAATAAGGAAGTCAGCAGACCAAAGTTAGAACAAGCAGAAGTGGAATAATGGGCTGCATGCACAGATGGAAGGTTTGTAAGTATGACCAGCTAACCATTTTTAATGCACTATTAAAAATAAATATGCATTTTCTACACTCTTAATAGACAATACTGGTATTTTATATAATGTATGTTTCTTAAAAAGCATTACTACGCATTACAATTATTTATATTACACTTTGCACAGTTTTGTATTCCTTAAAAAAATCTGCCTCAAAAGGTAGAAGAGAAAATACCTAAAAAAATGGAGGATGAGAGATACAGTAATTCAAATAAATTATGAATGGTTTCTGCAGAATCAGGTGCATAGAGCTAAGAGAAATTGTGTTAATAGTCTCAATTTACCTCGCTCAACCTTGGGGTGAAACTTGCATTTATTGCATTTTACTTCGATTAGAAAGAGTTTTTTAGATCGTATCTTAAGGTACCTTAACCACTTCAGCCCCGGAAGGATTTCCAGCTTTAGCACCGGAGCCCTTTTTGCGATTCGGCGCTGCGTCGCTTTAACTGACAATTGCGCGGTCGTGCGACGTTGTACCCAAACGAAATTTGCGTTCTTTTTTTCCCACAAATAGAGCTTTCTTTTGGTGATATTTGATCACCTCTGCGTCATTTCTGATCGCCGCTATAAACAAAAGAAGAGCGACAATTTTGCAAAAAAACCCAAATTTCTTACTTCTTCCTAAAATACAAATCCAAAAAAAAAATATAAAAAAACATTTTTTTTCACAGTTTTTGGCCGATTTACATTCTTCCTCATATTTGGGATAAAAAAAATCGCAATCGGCGTTTATTGATTGGTTTGCGCAAAAGTGGTCGCGTTTACGGATGATGAGAATTCATTTTTGGGGTTTTTAATTTTTTTTATTTTTTACTAAAAATGGCGGCGATCTGCGATTTTTTTGCGGTACTGCGATATTGGGGCGGACATGACGGAACGTTTTGACACTTTTTTGGGACCATTGGCATTTATACAGCGATCAGTGCTATAAAAATGCACTGATTACTGTGTAAATGCCATTGGCAGTGAAGGGGTTAACCTGCAGGGGGCGCGCTAAGGGTTAAGTATGTTCCCTGGGCGTGTTCTAACTGTAGGGGGGCTTGCCTATCTGGGGAAGGGAAGTGGTCACAGCCTTCACGTAAAGGAAGACTGTGATCACAGCCCTTCCCCCTCACACTGAGCGGAGGTCCGTGTTTACATACACGGACCTCCGCTCATTCGCTCCGGGGGGGGCATCGCGGGTGGCCGGCGGCAATCGAAGCCGCCGCACCCGCTCCCTGGCCCCCCCCCCGAACACAGTGAGCGCGCGCGCTCCTCCGGCGGCGCGCGCGCGCTCACAGTGGCTCTGTATCGCGGCCGCCGTCGTATGACGGCGATTCGCGTTACAGAGCCACTCTGTCGCCGTCAATTGCCGATCAGCCGTCGGCAAGCGGTTAATGAAGGGTGAAGCCAGTTACCACAACAAATCCCCTATTTGGCACTATCCCTAATCCTTGAATAACCATCATATGCTTTTCCACAGAAACCCCATCATCGGGGGTGGAAAAGCATGTAATAACGGGAATTTAAGTGTGCCTCCTCAGGGATACAATGACACTACCATTATTCTAAAGTTAAAACCATATTAAGAGACAACCATCAAAGTACATTAATGCCAACTCATTTGAAGCCTAATGTTGCATGTCATATAATTTCAAACTGACGAGATGGACCAAAATAGTGCTTCTTCAGCATCCACGCTGTTCAGAGACAGATGATGCAACTATACAGAAGCGGATACTTGAAAGTACATGATAAAAAGCACAGACATGATATATACAATATTGTATTATCACATTACACATTAATCCGTTACTAATCACTAGGAGGATACAAGAAAAAAATGAATTCTTCACGAAAAAAGAATGACCAACAGGCATCCCAACCAATTGTATGTATCTATGAGTTCAGTCCTTACCAACTCTTCACAAAGTCCCGCTTGTCCGTACACTGACCTTCAACATTAGTGAGAATGACATACCACAAAACACGTGGCACGCCATTCCCTATATATAGGGAATATACCGCCATGCTCAGGTATAATGTCCCCAACACCCCTCCCTACCAACAACGTCTTATGATGTGGGCATTCTGGCGGGATGCTCCATCTCACTTATGTACTTCTAAACAAACTGGAAGTCACATCAACTCAGTGGCGCTACGTCCATCGTAGAAGATTATAAATATAATACCTCCACAGTTTATCCAAACTGTCCATCCGATAACAGACAGTATAAACTAAAACAGAAACAAACAAACACAAAAAAACAAAATACACAAAATAAGATAAAACTCAATGCTGTGCTAGGGGTCCAGGATGGACATGGCCACCGCCCATGATGGGGAAGCAGAAGGGTAACGATAGAGGGCAAAGAAAAACAAATACTATAGAAAAAATATACTACTATCAAACTCCTATCTATATCAAAACCACCACAAACATCAGGGACCAGCAAGCGCATAGTGCAAAATCAAACACTGAACCAAAAAAGGGGAAAAATGCAAAAATGCATAAAATGTAAATCACCCAGAGTAATGCCATAAACCTAATAGGCAAAATGAGGATAGGGTATAAACTTCACCAGATTATCTTAATTAAGGAAACAGAGTAAAATTTAGTTGCTCATTTAAGCCGGGTTTTTTATATGCTCTTAGATTATAAATTCATCAGCTTTCTGTCTGTAAATTTGACTTGTCAAAATCCCTTCCTTTTGGATGAGGTTATATTCTTTCTAGCGGTACAAAATGCATGCCTGTGCTTCTGCATCCATGTTTGCTGGCAAAGTGGTGAGCCACCAGACTTACCAGATCACCATTGCTGATGTCTTTAACATGATCATGGATGCATTCCCACAGTCTATGCTTTGTCTTGGCCACAAAAAAAGAGTCACAAGGACATCTTAATATGTAGACAATACCGACTGTTTGACATGAAACAAAATTACATAATGGCAATACATTTCCATTTGGTAAAATGTAGGGTGTGGTACTATCAATATACTTACAGTACCCACAAATGAAAATGTGCCCAAAGGGAGACCTTTACATGGGCCTCTCTTCAAATTTAATTGAAAGTGACTGGATACAATCATATCCCGAATAGATGTGTTCCTGCAGAAGGTAATCCTGGAGATTGGGTCAACAAACTCACCTAAATAATCATCATCTGTTAAAATATGGTAGTGTTTTTTAAGATTGTCCTAATACTCTTTGACTGATTATTAATGTGCTGTACCACAATGGCAGGTTCCCAGTCGCTACTACTTTTCACGTAAAGCCGTTCCATCTCACTACCATCACGTGGAAGGATATGTTCTGGCATTGTTGGGCCAGGCAGTCAGACGTAAAATCCCCCTTACTGCTCACACGTGGTCCAGCAAGCATGGGCAGGGACGATCTATTTTATTCACAGCACACTGGGTAATGCTGCTTGCAACTCGAAAGGATGCAGGACAGGGCTTGGTGCTGCAGCTTGTTGTGCCCCCACACCTCCATACAGCTGGTGGTGATGACGCCAGACCTGTGAGCTATACCCCCTCCTCCTCCTCCTCCGCCACCTTCATGCCCTCCTCTGCAGAATTGTCCTATGAACATAGGGTACCCCCCCAGGCTAAAAGCTGCCATGCAGTGCTTCAGCTGGTGTGTCTAGGAGACAGGAACCACACCGGAGCAGAGATTCTTGCAGGTCTGCAGGGACAGGCCCAGAGGTGGTTCACACTAAGCCAGCTGGAGCCAGGAATGGGGGTGTGTGATAATGGCTCAAACCTCCTGTCCGCCCTTAGACAGGGAAAGTTGACACATGTGCCATGCCTGACACATGTCCTCAATTTGATGGTGCAGTGTTTCCTAAATACATACCCAGGGTTAGAAAATGTGCTAAAGCTGGCCAGAAGAGTCTGTAGCCATTTCAGGTGGTCATACACAGCCAGTGCTCGGTTGGCTAAAATTCAGTGGGAATTCCACCTGCCCGTAAACCGTCTTATTTGTGACATGCCCACCAGGTGGAACTCGACTTTGGCAATGCAGCAGCGGCTATAGATGCAGCAGAGGGCCGTCAACAAGTACCTGTGCGAGCACGACGACAGGCTCAGGCCACCTAGGCTTTTTTTCCCCACACTAATGGCTGATCATTAAGGATGCATGCACTGTACTGTCACCATTTGAGGAGGCCACAAGGATGGTGAGCCGTGACAGTGCATGCATCAGTGACACAATCCCTGTTGTGTTCCTGCTGGAGCAGACTCTGCGTGGCATTATGGACAGGGCACTGGAGACAGAGCAGCAGGAGGAAGAGGAGGACTTCCTTTCCTCTCAAGGCCCACTTTATCCAGACACCATCATTCCTATGTCACAGAACACACAGGAGGAGAGTGGGGAGGAAGAGGAGAAGGAGGATTCTGGCACTTTCGTAGGCTTTGAAAAAGAGGAAGACATGTGTCAATCCATAAGCGATGGCTTTCCAACCCCAGGACCCTTGGGAGTAGTATGTGGCTGGGAGGAAGACATTCCAGATGCTGTCATCCTGAGTGACCTCAAGGAGTCTGTTTCTCAAGCCTCTGCAAATTTGAGGCGCATGGGCAACCTCATGCTTCAAAGCCTGCTAAAGACCCAAGAATACGTGGCATAATGGAGAATGATCATTACTGGTTGGCAACCCTTCTTGACCATTGTTATAAGGGGAAGGTCTCAGAACTCATCCCATCCCCACAGAGAGTGCAGAAGATAAAATCTCTTGAGGACACGTTAAAGAGGATTTTGTTGAACATTTTTCCCGACTCCAGTAGGTTACAGTGCCGTGGAAAATGTAGTTTTGAGACTTCTGTTGGTCAAGAGAGGAGTGTTGGAGAAGGTGCCCTCCTAACTGATGCATTTCATAATTTTTTTATCTTCACCGCCCAGGGCGGTCAGCTTCCACATCCCATCGGCAGCGTCTGCATCACATGGTGAACAATTACCTCTGGGCCAAAACAGAGATGGAGAGCTTTCCAGCTGATGATCCACTGGCTTACTGGGTTATGAGAATAGACCACTGACCAGAACCTGCCCAGTATGCTATTGAGTTATTGGACTGCCCTTCATCCAATGTGCTTCCAGAATGGGCATTCAGTGCTGCCGGAGGTTTCATTACCGATCATAGAACGTGTCTGTCCACAGACTCCGTGGACCTTTTGACTCTTATAAAAATGAATCCAGCCACAAAGCCCCTGATTCCGATGTCACTGATTAAATGTTTTTGGAATGTGCAATCTCTGCAGGACTTCGAGGCTGCCTAGCTTTGAGGGTGTTTAGTCATTTCATCTGGAAGAATGTTTTTGGTATAGGTTTCATGGGCACAATTAACACCTAAAGACCAATTTTTCAGCACCTGTTTGACAGGTACATATCATTGCAATTTTTTTGCCTTCATCAAGAGCACCTCTATAGCGTTATGGTGGAAAGGCGCCACAGACACCCAAAGAGTAATTTTTCTGCTTCTGTTTGATTAACAGGTGTATATCATTGCAATTTTTACAGCAAGGCCAGTTCTTGCTTTCATCAAGAATACCTCTATAGGGTTACGGTGGCAAGATGCCACGACACCCAAGACCAATTTTTCTTCACCTGTTTGACAGGTGCATATCATTGCAATTTTTTACAGCAAGGCCAATTCTTGCTTTCATCAAGAGTACCTCTATAGGGTTACGGTGGGAAGGCGCCAGCGACACCCAAAGACCAATTTTTATGCACCTGTTTGACAGGTGCATATCATTGCAATTTTTTTACAGAAAGACCAATTCTTGCCTTCATGAAGAGCACCTCTATAGGGTTATGGTGTGAAGGCACCACCAACACCCACAGCCCAATTGTTCTGCACCGGTTACTTCTATCCAAAGTCAAAGTGACACCAGAATTTATCCAAAAAATCTCTAATCTTGTTCCCAGTGCACTACATTGTGGCCTCATCATGCACACTGGCTCCCCAGCTGTTGCTGAGCAAAATAAAGGCAGCTTGCAGGGAAAATTTCATTTTTTGGCTTTATAAATGCAGTTATTGCTGCAGCAGATACTAGACATGGTACAGATCTGCCACTTTACAGTTAGACTATAGGGAACCCCCAGGTACGATATTGGAAGGAATTTTTAATTTTTATGCTTTCACTTTAAAAATAAAAAAATCACTGCTCATTTAAAAATGACTTTTTTTACAAACTTTTTTTTCATTGATATGTGCCCCTCAGGGCAGGACCCGGACCCCTATAACCATTGTATGCCCAATTACTAGCATATAATCCTTCAAAATGAGAACTTTTGATTTTTGACAGACCCATTGACTTTAATGGGGTTCGTTATTCGAGTCCAAATTTTCAACAAGTTCAAAAGTTCTGGTGCGAACCGAACAGGGGTCCATTCAGGCCAATCCCTAATTATCACAATATTCCCCCCCTTATCGGAGGGTTTCACAATTGTATCCTAATTCCTCTGTATGTTCAACAAGGCCTGGTATTGTGAAGCAGACAAATAGATTTCATTATCTCAAAGTGCAGATCTTCTATGTTGTCATTTTGACAAAAAGATCAACCTCCAAATTAATCTGACTGGGGAACTTTTTTGATTTCTTTTTAAATTTTTTAATGTGGATACCCATCTCTACCTCATCTTGTTCTTCTGTCAATTCAGGAGGCCATTGTCTCTGTTTGATTCTTCCTCCCAACTCAACCAGCATTTTAAGCATTTTGTAGTCTTTCTTGTTAAAACTCATGCCAATCCGTGAGTAGACACCCTAAAGGGGTCAGTTTCTTTTTTATCTTTGGTCCTTTAATCTCATATTTAATATTGAGTTTACATCCTTAACCGCCTGGAATTTGTCCATATTTTTGGTTCAACAGAAACTCAAGCCATATTGTAAGACCTCCCATTCAGCCAGAGTTAGTTCATAATTGGACATATTTATTATTTCTAAACCAATTTCTCTCCCTGCTTCACCCTTACCAAATATTGGTCCATTGTGGGTCCCTTCCACTTTTCCGCCCCTACTTTTTTTTTTTCGTCTGACGTGCAGTGTTTCCTACCTTATCAAGTAAAGGCAGGCAATAACTCAAAATTTTTAAATATTTTAACATCGGTAAGATGTAATTTTGGTAATGGTTTATGTTTATAGGGTAGCCATATTTGCTGATTACCTATACAGGATCTGCTTACTGGTTACACCTTACTGGTACTCTTTACTCACTTTGAGTCTCAGAGTCTTTGAATTACTGTTAGTCAGAAGTTTTGTGTATTTGTTATATACTACAATGAAAATAATTTGTGGATGATTTAGAGAAACTATGCACATAGACAGGAGATGTAATGAATAATTTTAACTTACAGTGTTTGAAGAGTTCATGACTTCACATATTCCATGGGATTTAGATATCATGTGGTTTTCATTTGGAAACTATTGCTGTGGGAATATTTAACCCTCCTGAAATGAAAGCAATTAAGTCAGTTGGTCTCAAAGTTCAGTTTATAAAAAAACTCATTTTTATTGAAGACCTTGACATATAAAGCAAACCTTTGACTGTGACAAATGTACTCTGCTGCACATGCCTTTCTTAAGGTGTTCAAAGGTCATATCATTCTTAAGAAATGGTTAGCTACCTGTCTGTTCCTAAGGAAATATTCAGTAGATATAGTGCTCACTCCCTTTTTGACACTTGATATTGCTTAAAATTGATTGTTTTAATTCTAAAATGTCTGAGTCATTGATATGTGTAGAAATCATTCCACTGTGGCAAGACAATTTCCATAATAGAAGAGGTTAGGTTTAAAAGTAATCTTATTGAAAATGTTGATGGTTTCCAAGGTCAGTCTGGATAATCCAAGCAAGATAGCAGTCTCGCAGCCTAAATGCCTACAATTACCAAGGTGAAGAAAGGGGGGTAAATCTTTGAGCAGTCCTAAAGCCTATCCTATATCATGCCTATCTCATAACCCAATCGAGTAGTTCTCAACTTGGGGTACACATAATGTTCCTCTGTCTTCATTTCTGGCTAGTCTGAGAATCTCATACAAATGTAGCAGATGAAGCAGTGCATACGCATGTACTATTTTGTACATACATGTATGAATAGCCAAATATTGGGACCCAAAAACTAAAAATTTAAATAGATGTGATTCTTCTGAAGACATGCACTTTAAGCTATCACAACTGGCTGGATAAATAGTCTAGCATTATATTAGTGTTAAATAGGATGATATGGGTGTACACAATAATGTGGTGCTACTCTTACCATACAAGTATTGACATATGATATATGAATGCACTAAAATTGTATTTATGTATGATTCCTTTTTCTTTAGGTCCACGTAGGGCAGTGGTTCTCAACTCCTGTCCTCAGGACCCACTAACAGGCCAGATTTTAAATATTACCTTGGGAAGATGCAGACTAGAATACTGCAATCACTGAGGAGGAAATAATATCACCTGTGATGTATTTCAGTTATCTTGCAAACCTGGCCTGTTAGTGGTCCTGAGGACAGGAGTTGAGAACCACTTACATAGGGCCTTATGCATAAACAAGTTCTTACAAAGTACTGGAATTATTTCCCCATATCCACCCAACAAAATCAGAGTTTTAGGGCAGGAATGATACTGATCAGTGTCTGATGACAGAGTACCTCAAGTTCTTAGTAAGAACGCAATAATACATAAGGCCCATGTAAACCAACTGATGACAATATGAAAACAGGATGCACCAAAGTAGCTCTGGATGGCTATGTCCATAAAGAGTCCTTCATTTGAGACATTTCTATATGTGTGTGCTTACATCTAGCCCTGAAGTAAAAGATGAAATGAACGTACTATAGATGCCCACATAATTCTATGATGTGTACAGATAAAGAGTTGCCTGATTCTGAATAGTACAAGCAGAGAGAGAAAAGGCTATGCCAGTATAAATTGGCAAAATTGGCTGCCTTTTATTTATTTATTTTTACTTTTACTTTCCCCTTTTTACTCAGTCAGTGTCCTTTCATCTATTTCTCTCCTTATTTTCATCCACAATTAAAAAAAGGAGGAAACACATTTTATATTTAGCAAAATACCAGACAGCAACTGACAGCCAAGCACTACAGTGAACATAAGGGTACATTTATAATGTCAAGAGAACTACATATCTGAAAGCAGATAAAAAGTCGTACTTGTCAAACCTATAACGCAGCTTGACAGAAAATGCAATTTTAGCACTCTCCAGATAACTGCACAGAAAAAAATGTTAATTCTAACTGTAGGATTTTAAAACTGTGAAATAAGATCTACAAAAAAAATGTATTCAATTGGAAAGAGCCTTCTGCAGCCTTAGTACTTATTTACGTGTTTGTTTCTGATGTATTTGGTTTCCATAATTGAATTTTGATTGAATGATTGAAATAGTTTTATATGAATTACATATCAAAGTGATTCATGTCCACATTTCCCTTAATTCCATGTGACGGTCGAACCTCCACTTTTTCCCAACCCTTTGATTTCATTTTATATGATAACTTAATGCCTCTTGGGGTGGTGACATAATTCCTTCACTAAGATTTTACTTATCTTTTTTTACATGCTTTATATAAAAAATTGTCATATACTTTATAATAGTATTAGACACCTTTCACACCGAAGAGCTGCTAAAACAACGGTGCTTTTCGGGCGCTAGCGGGGCGTTTTCTTAAGGTCACGTAACAGTATATCATGTTTTGTGGCGCTTTTAGAGCGCCTCCAAGGTGCTTTGGAATTGCTGCCCATTCATTTCAATTGGCAGGGGCATTTTTGGAGCGCTATTTATAGCGCTCCAAACTCTCCCCAAAGATGCTGCTTGCAGGACTTTTTCTACCGCCCCGCAAGCGCACCACCCCAGTGTGAAAGCACCCATTCAAATGAAGCGGGAACCCCGCTCCAAAATTTAAAATAAAATGACGTGGGGTCCCTTCAAAATCCAAACCAGGCCCTTCAGGTCTGGTATGAATTTTAAGGGGAACCCTGTGCCAAAATTAAAAAAAAAATGTGGGGGTCCCCCCAAAGTCCAAACCAGGCCCTTATCTGAGCATGCAGCCCTGGCATGGCAGGAGGGGGTGGGGATAAGCGAGTGCCCCCCACTCCGAACTATACCAGGCTACATGCCCTCAACATGGGGAGGATGGTTTGAGGTCATCCCCAAAGCACCTTGTCCCCATGTTAATGGGGAGAAGGGCCTCATCCCCACAACCCTTGCCAGTGGTTGTGGGGGTCTGCGAGCAGGGGGCTTATTGGAAACTGGAAGCCCCCTTTAATAAGGGGGCCCCCAGATCCCGACCCCCCCCATGTGAATAGGTATGGGGTACATTGTACCCCTACCCATTCACCAAAAAAAGAGTAAAGTGGTACAAAAAACAAGAGGCAGTTTTTGACAAGTCCTTTATTGTGTAAAATAGCTCTTCTTCTTTCTTCCTCTATCTTCTCCTGCACCTGTCCTTCTTCTGGTTTTCTGCTTCTTCTTTCGGTCTTCTTCTTTCCTCTCTTCGTCTTCAATCTTCATCTCCTTCTTCTTCCTTCTTCTTTCACAACCCCCGTTCCCGCAGCCGTGCTGTTCAGAGGTGTCTCCCAGAATGGGCGGTCTTCAGTTTGACATTTCTTTTATAGTAAGAGATGGGGCCAACTGGTGACGTAAATGGGTGACTTGCCCCCTCTGACAAGGAATGATGTCAGAAGGGGGCCGGTGTCAGTTGATTACGTCACTGGGTGGCCCCGCCCTTACTTATAAAATGACTGTCAGACTGCAGACCGCCCATTCAGGGAGACGTACCTGGACGGCATGGCTGCGGCAGCGGGCGCACGGGGGGTGAAAGTAGAAGGAAGAAGATGAAGATTCAAGACGAAGAGAGGAAGGGAGAAGACCGAAAGAAGAAGTAGAAGACCAGAAGAAGGACAGGGTCAGGAGAAGATGGAGGAAGAAAGTAGAAAGAAGAAGAGCTATTTTACACAATAAAGGACTTGTCAAAAACTGCCTCTTATTTTTTGTACCACTTTACTCCTTTTTTGGTGAATGGGTAGGGGTACAATGTACCCCATACCTATTCACATGGGGGGGTCGGGATCTGGGGGCCCCCTTATTAAAGAGGGCTTCCAGATTCTGATAAGCCCCCTGCCTGCAGACCCCCACAACCACCGGCAAGGGTTGTGGGGATGAGGCCCTTCTCCCCATCAACATGGGGACAAGGTGCTTTGGGGGTGACCTCAAAGCATCCTCCCCATGTTGAGGGCATGTGGCCTGGTATGGTTCGGAGGAGGGGGTGCTCCTCCGACCCCAACCCTCCGGCAATGCCAGGGCTGCGTGCTCGGATAAGGATCTGGTTTGGATTTCGGGGGGACCCCATGCCATTTTTTTCAATTTAGCGGGGTTCCCCTTAAAATCCATACCAGACCTGAAGGGCCTGGTATGGACTTTAGGGGGGACCCCAACATCATTTTTTTTTTACATTTTGGCACGGGGTTCCCCTTAAAATCCATACCAGACCTGTGGGGCCTGTTACGGACTTTCGGGGAACCCTACGCAATTTTTTTTTTTTAAATTTTGGTGCGGGCCCTGCTGTTGTAAATTATTTAAAAAAGTGTGATGACATGCCCCAGTCAAACAGGTGCCAAAAAATTGGGCCTTTGGTGATGGCAGTGCCAGAACACTGTAACACCTTGCAGTTACTCTTGTTGGGTGCAGGAACAGGCCCTGCTGTTGTAAATTAGTTTAAAAATTGCGATGACATGCCCCAGTCAAACAGGTGCTGAAAAATTGGGCCTTGGGTGTTGGCCGTGCCAGAACACAGTAACCCCTTACAGTTACTCTTGTTGGGTGCAGGAACGGGCCCTGCTGTTGTAAATTCATTTAAAAATTGTGATGACATGCCCCAGTCAAACGGGTGCTGAAAAATTGGGCCTTGGGTTGGGTGTTGGCGGTGCCAGAACACTGTAACCCCTTGCAGTTACCCTTGTTGGGCGCAGGAATGGGCCCTGCTGTTGTAAATTAGTTTAAAAATTGTTATGGCATGCCCCTGTAAACCAGGTTTAGAAAAATTGGGCCTTGGGTGTTGGTGGTGCCCTAAATACAAAATACCATTCTGGATTATGGACAGGAGGAATAGTTGCAGTGGCAGTCTTAAAGGGATCCCAGATCCCTAGCACATTTAATCAGTTGCATCAGCATCAGGGGCTTGATAGCTGCTGATCCAGGACTGATTAATTTTTATAAAAATGAGCCTATCAACCGAGTCTGTGGACAGGTGCACTCTTTGATTAGTTACGAACCCTCCAGCAGCACTGAATGTCTGTTCAGAAAGCACGCTGGATGCAGGACAGGCCAGTAACTCAATTGCATATTCAGCAAGTTCTGGCCAGTGGTCCATCCTCAAGACCCAGTAACTCAGTCGATGCTCAGTTGGAATGGTCTCCAAGTCTGCTCTTGCCCCTATATATTCCTGCACCATATAATGCAGACACTGACAATGGTTGCTTGAACCTATCTGGCCTGGGCGCTGAGGACTGAAAAATGTTTTAAAGGCATTGGTCAGCAGGCCACCTTCTCCACCTCTCTGCCTCTGAATGACCAAAGCTTCAGAAACACATTGTCCAGCACCAGGACATGGTAGCCTCCCAGGGTCTGGAAAGGTGTTGCACAAACTTTTCTTCAAGGTATCCTAAAGATGTTTCATCCTCTGCTGCCTCTGCACAGGCAGGATGAACTCTGCAGCTTTACCCTTGTAACGTGGATCAAGAAGGGTTGCGAGCCAGTAATGAGCCCATGCAGTGTAAGTTTGAGGAAGCATGAGTGTCCTCTGGGTCACTGAGGATGACATTATCAGGAACTACCTCCTTCCAGCCACAAACAACTGCTTGGGTTTCTGGGGACTGAAAACCATGATCCCTTGAAGACTGCTGCAAGTTATCCTCCACATCCATGCTGACAGAATAATCCTCCTCCTCCTGTGTGTTTGGTGGCTCTGCAGGAATGCTCTCTGCATAAAGGGGGCCTTGAGAGGAAAGAAGTCCTCCTCTACCTCCCGCTGTTCTGCCTCAAGTGCCCTGTCCATGATTCCATGAAGCGTGTGCTCCAGAAGGAATATTAGAGGGACAGTGTCACTGATGCATGCATTGTCGCTGCTCACCATCCTTGTGGCCTCCTCAAATGGTGACAGGACAGTGCATGCATACTTGATCAGTAGCCACTGATGTGGCAAAAGAAGCCAAGCTCCCCTGAGCCTGTCCTGGTGCCATGCTCACAGAGGTACTCATTGATGGCCCTCTGTTGTGTGTGCAGCGGCTGCAGCATTGCCAAAGTTGAGTTCCACCTGGTGGGCAGGTTGAATTCCCGCTGAATGTCAGCCAGCTGGGCACTGGCATTGTATGAACACTAGAAATTCTGACCACAGACTTTTCTGGTCTGCCTCAGGATATCTGGTAAGCCTGGGTATCTGGTCAAGAAACGCTGCACCACCAAATTCAAGACGTGTGCCAAGCATGGAACATGTGTCAATTGTCCTTGTCAGAGGGCAGAGAGAAGGTTGGTGCCATTGTCGCATGCAACCATTCCTGGCTCAAGCTGCCATGGTGTCAACCACCTCTGAGCCTGCCCCCACAGAGTTGACAGAATCTCTGCCCCAGTGTGGCTCCTGTCCCCAAGACAGACAAACTCAAGCACCGCATGGCATCCTTTAGCCTGACTGCTTGTGTAGCCCCTTGAACTTTTAGGGAGCACTGCAGGTTCAGAGGACAATTCTGCAGAAGAGGCCACAGAGGTAGAAGAAGAGGAGGGGTGGAGAAGGAGACAGATGTGGAAAAATCACCACCAGTTTTTTGGAGGCGTGGTAGTGGAACTATTTCCAAAACTGAACCCTGTACTGCATCCTTTCCAGCTGCCAGAAGAGTTACCCAGTGCGCCGTGAAGGAAAGGTAACGTCCCTGACCGTGCCTGCTGGACCATGAGTCAGCGGTAACATGAACCCTGCTGCTGACCGCACTGTTCAACGAGGCCAAAACATTGCCTTCCACATGACGGTAGAGAGCTGGAATGGCCTTACATGAAAATAAATTTATTTTGGTAACCTGCCACAATAGGACAGCACATTGCACAAATTCACAAGAGGGGGCAGAGTCTACCAGCTGAAAAGGCAGCAGTTGGAGTGTTAGCAATTTGGCCAAGCTAGCATTAAGACGCTGAGCATGTGGATGGCTGGGACAGTATTTTTTTTTACGGTTCAGCAACTGGGGTAGGGATATTTACCTGTTGAATCCACCTGGTGGTGTACTGCTAGCAGATTGGCTGCAAGTACTTGTGGCACGCATTGCTAGACCTTCAATCCTCGTAGTTCAGGTTTTGGAGAGGACTGGAGGTATAGAAGGAGTTCAGATCCCAGATGAGGAGCAAGGAGAAGTTTGCCTTGTTTTCTAGTGTGGGATTTTGAGGTGCTGTTGCCAACGGACTGCATGGCTGATCGTCATATGTCTTGTCAAGACAGTAGTGCCCAAGTGGCTAGAGCTCAGGCCGCACTTGACCCGCTTCAGACATAGATTGCAAATGGCAACGGTGCGATCTACTGCACATGTGTTGAAAAATGCCCACACCAAAGAACTTTTGAAAGTCCAGCAGCGCCCTGCACCTGTGGAGCTCTGTGGTCTGATGCAATTGGGTGGCTGCCCTTATGCTGGCCCCTGGAGGACATGCTGCCTCATTGGAGTTGTGTCCTCATCATCCCCTCCCTCCTCGTCACTGGAGCAAACTTGGCAGTATGCTGCAGCTGGGGGAACATGACTGCTAGTTTCTTGTGCTTCTGCGGCACCCCCTGTCTCTAGGCTCACGCTACTCCCTTCCTCAACCTGGGAACCAACATCGGAGCCTTCAAATTCCTGCGCATCCTCCATTAGCATGTAACTGACACTAATACTAATTCTGGTGACTCCTCCGTGCATGATGGTGGGGCTACAGAAGGAGTAACTGTGAACAAAGATCCGGTGGAATAAGCCGCTTTGCCAGCTGTGTTGGAAGGTAAACTTGTATGAGCCTGGGTGACAGAGAATGAGGAGGATGAGGGTGGCTTAGTTATCCACTCCACCAACTCTTCTGCATGTTGTGTCTGAATAGCACGGCCGACAGCAGAAAAAAAGGACAAGCGTGACCCGCCTGCAGAGGATGCACCATGTCCGCCAACACCACTTTTCACTGAAGACACAGAGGCTCCTTGTCCTCTCTTAGTTGCCTGGGAGCGTCTGCCTCTCTTTTGTGGCCTTCCTGACATGATGGGGATTTTTTTTAACACCGCACTACACTGTATTATATACTGTACACCCCCGAATGCACTGATATATAGTGTACACTCAATACACTGTGTGTATATATATATATATATACTAGACTGTATATATTTTAAGACACCACGTCAAGTGTACTATATGCTGTAGGTACACCCCTGAATGCACTGATATATAGTGTACACTCAATACGCTGTGTGTGTATATATATATATATATATATATATATACTAGACTGTATATATAAACTAGACGGTATATATTTTAAGGCACCACTTCAAATGTATTATATACCGTACGTACACCCACAAATGCACTGATATATATATATATATATATATATATATATATATATTAGACTGTGTATATATATATATATATATATAGTATCTCACAAAAGTGAGTACACCCCTCACATTTTTGTAAATATTTTATTATATCTTTTCATGTGACAACACTGAAGAAATGACACTTTGGTGCAATGTAAAGTAGTGAGTGTACAGCTTGTATAACAGTGTAACAGTGTAAATTTGCTGTCCCCTCAAAATAACTCAACACACAGCCATTGATGTCTAAACCGCTGGCAACAAAAGTGAGTACACCCCTAAGTGAAAATGTCCAAATTGGGTCCAAATTGGGTCCAAAGTGTCAATATTTTGTGGCCACCATCATTTTCCAGCACTGCCTTAACCCTCTTGGGCATGGAGTCCACCAGAACGTCACATGTTGCCACTGGAGTCCTCTTCCCCTCCTCCATGATGACATCACTGAGATGGTGGATGTTAGAGACCTTGCTCTCCTCCACCTTCCGTTTGAGGATGCCCCACAGATGCTCAATAGGGTTTAGGTCTGGAGACATGCTTGGCCAGTCCATCACCTTTACCCTCAGCTTATTTAGCAAGGCAGTGGTCGTCTTGGAGGTGTGTTTAGGGTCGTTATCATATTGGAATACTGCCCTGCGGCCCAGTCTTCCAAAGGGAGGGAATCATGCTCTGCTTCAGTATGGCACAGTACATGTTGGCATTCACAGTTCCCTCAATGAACTGTAGCTCCCCTGTGATGGCAGCACTCATGCAGCCCCAGACCATGACACTCCCACCACCAATGCTTGACTGTAGGCAATACACACTTGTCTTTGTACTCCTCACCTTGTTGCCGCCACACACGCTTGACACCATCTGAACCAAATACGTTTATCTTGGTCTCATCAGACCACAGGACACGGTTCCAGTAATCCATGTCCTTAGCCTGCTTGTCTTCAACAAACTGTTTGTGGGCTTTCTTGTGCATCATCTATAGAAGAGGCTTCCTTCTGGGATGACAGCCATACAGACCAATTTGATGCAATGTGCGGCGTATGGTCTGAGCACTGACAGGCTGACCCCCCACCCCTTCAACCTCTGCAGCAATGCTGGCAGCACTCATACATCTATTTCTCAAAGACAACCTCTGGATAGGATGCTGAGCATATGCACTGAACTTCTTTGGTCGACCATGGTGAGGCTTGTTCTGAGTGGAACCTGTCCTGTTAAACCGCTGTATGGTCTTGGCCACCGTTCTATCTATCTATCTATCTATCTATCTATCTATCTATCTATCTATCTATCTATCTATCTATCTATCTATCTATCTATCTATCTATCTATCCTCACTGTCTATCTATCTATCTATCTATCTATCTATCTATCTATCTATCTATCTATCTATCTATCTATCTATCCTCACTGTCTATCTATCTATCCTCACTGTCTGTCTATCTATCTATCTATCTATCTATCTATCTATCTATCTATCTATCTATCTATCTATCTATCTATCTATCTATCTATCCTCACTGTCTATCCGCCGTTATTCACACACTACATAGAGCCGTTATACAAGAGGCTTTATATAGTGTGGGGCATGGATTGAGGCTGCTGAGCAGTGATTGGCTACAGGCACCTTGCTTTTAACCAATCATATCTCTCACAGCAGAGCGCTCTGTGATTGGCCAAAGCATGCAGGTCATGTGTATGCCTTGGCCAATCAGTGGGCAGCATTTCCCCCGCCATTGGAATGCATTTTGGGGTGCTCAAAAGCTCCCACGAATGCCCCTTAATATTCTATGTTCGATTCGAACAGCTGGCCCATCCCTAGTGTCAGGCACATTTTTCCCTAAATATGACATGCAATCCTGAAACTGTTAATTCACTTTACTGTTTTGTGGTATTTACCGCAAAACTCTTAGAATGCTCGGTAAATACCTCATGAAAATGTGTTAAAGTCAATTCACAGAAGGAAAGAAATAATTAAATGTATGCAGTAGTCTCTGCCTTTTTGGATCAATTCTCTCAACAGTAATGCATAGAAACCTAAATATGGAAATCATTGGGATTGA
Source organism: Glandirana rugosa (assembly GCA_018402905.1). NCBI lineage: Eukaryota > Metazoa > Chordata > Amphibia > Anura > Ranidae > Glandirana > Glandirana rugosa. Next base: position 714,147 of record BLSH010417935.1, on the reverse strand, counting down.
TCTACTTAAAGTATAACTAAAGGAATTTTTTTTTGGTTTTGGATAGAGTGGATGTGAATTATAACAACTGCCAGGTTCTTATTGTTGTCTGTGCCTTATTAGATTCACACTCTATATTTGTCCTGTTTCCCATTATCAATGAAAGTGAAAGTAAAAGAAAATCCCAAATTTTGGGTTGTCCCCAGAAAAGTAATAGAGGACCCATTTTCCAATGGGTACAGAGATGGCAAAAAAATAAAAAATGACAGGGGTTATAACCCACCCCTTACTCTATTCAAAATGAAAAAAAAAAAGTTTTGCCTATAGTTCTATTTTAAAGTGGTTGTAAACCTAAAAAAGAAAAAAAATGATCCTGTTCCTAAAGTACAATAAACAGTATACCTCATCTGCAGTGTCATTTGTCCCATTCTATGCTGTAAAATACCTGGTTGATCCTGCCTGTTCCTGTGTCCTCCTAGGTGTGCTGACCATGGTAATCATGGCTGCTAATCCATGATACCGTGGTCAGTTTACGTGCCTCCGTCACCCCACGGTGTTCAGAGTCTCTCCCTCTCCCCCTCCTTCCCTGCCTGTCTGTTCCTAGTGTGTAAGCTGATCTCCAAAGTGGTCACTCTATGTGCCTTTAATAAATACACCCCCTTACATGTAGTAAAATCTATTTATTTTCTCATGTCATTTTTGATTTTTATACAAGCATATACATTATTTGCTGCAAAAAAACTCCCAGTCACTTCAAAAATAATACATGTTCATGCATATCACAATAGCCAATTCCCTTATACAGTATGTCATATGTAGTGGGATACTTATTCACAATTATTTTTAGAGATATCTTCCAGCTGACAAGTTCCCACTAAGACCATTGATCTTTTTAGATATCTATGAGGGGGTAATTCTTCTCAGTGACCACAAGTGTAAGGAGCATTCTTCCCACTGATCATCACACTAATGTATCATGAGTTGTAGATATAGTCATTTTTAGTAGGGGTTCCCTGAGTTTGGAAAGTTATTTCAAGGGTTCCTCTGGTTTGAAAAGGTTGAGAAAGGCTGTTTGAAAGTTTAACTAAAGGCAAAACTTTATTTTTCATTTTGGATAGAGTAATGGAGGGTAGAGCCCCTGTCAGATTTTTTTTTTAGTCATCTGTGTCCCATTGGTGAGATTTACCTTCAATTCCTGTCCCATTGGCAAAGCAGGAAGTGAGAGGAAATTCCTGCAAATTAAGAGAATCCATTGGAGTTCCCCAGGTCACCAGAACTAGTGCCCCCATTGGAAGATTTCCCCTCTATTACTTGTCTAGAGACAACCCAAAATTTGAGATTTTCTTTTAATTTCACTTTCAATGATAATGGTAAACAGGATAAATAGAGAGTATAAATTTTCCTTATGGGGCCAGAGACAACAATAAAAAACCTAATAGGTGTTCTAATACCTCTCCACCCTATCCAAAACGAAAAAAAAAACAAAAAACTTTTTTCCTTTAGTTATGCTTTAACCACATCCCGCCCGACCTATAGCAGAATGATAGCCGCAATGGGGATCAGTTATCCTGACTGGGCGTCAGCAGGATAAGTCGCTCATGCACGCCCCTGGTGGCGTGCAGTGTGGTGATCAGTGGTGCGGTGTGTCGGTCCGACACACCACATCTCCAATCTAGGCTCTTTACCAAGTGATCAGCTGTGCCCAATCAAAGCTGATCACATCATAACCAGGAAGTGTCGTTTATCAGCTTTCCTCTATTCGCGCTGACAAGGCGCAGGTAGAAGAGAGCGATCAGCAGCTCCCCTGATGGGGGTGTCAGTGCATTGATTATCAGTGTAGACCCATCAGTGATGGCCACCAGTGCCCGCCAGTGATGCGACCAGTGCCTGTCAGTAATCTCAATCAGTGTCCACCTGTTCCCACACGGGATGCCAATCAGTGCCCATCAGGTATGCCAATCAGTGCCGATCAGTAATGCCAGTCTGTGCCCATCAATAATGCCTGTCAGTGCCTCCTCATCAGTGCTGGCTATCAGTGCCATCTATCAGTGCCACGTATCAGTGACCATAAATGCCCATCATTGCCGCCTATCAGTGCTCATCAGTGCCGTCTGTCAGTGCTACCTATCAGTGCACATCAGTGCCGCCTATCAGTGCACATCAGTGCTGCATATCAGTTCCGCCTATCAGTGCCGTCTGTCAGTGCTACCTATCAGTGCACATCAGTGCCGCCTATCAGTGCACATCAGTGCTGCATATTAGTGCCTCCTCATCAGGGCTCATCAGTGCCGCCTCATCAGTGCCTATCAGTGCTGCCTCATCAGTGCCCGTCAGTGAAGGAGAAAACATACTCATTTACAAAATTTTATAACAGAAACAAAGAAAAACTTGTTTTTTTGTACTCCAAAAAATAAAAAAGCCAGTGGTGATCAAATACCACCAAAAGAAAGCTCTATTTGTGGGGAAAAAATACAAATTGCATAAGGGTACAGAGTTGCATGACCACACAATTGTCATTCAAAGTGCCTCAGTGCTGGGGGGGCATGGTCGGATGTGAAAGCGGACGGCTATGTTTCTCCGGAGCTCCGTCTAACTCCTGAAAAAATCCGGTTATTAGGTGCTTACCCACCGCACTTCTTCCCTCAAGATTGATCCTGAAACAACAGGGAGTCTCTAGATGCAAAAATCAGCCGCCAAGCAGCAGAAAGGAACGCCATCAGAGCAACGGCAGCTCTGTTCCACACAGAACCAGGGAACAGGCTACGCCTCCACCATTTTGGTGTCGGCAGCGTCCTACAAGCACGCCAAGCAGAACAAGAAAGACATGGAGCAGGCTGCATCTGCCTCACCACAGAGCCCTGAGTTGCTTCTGCCATCTCTACTCACCTCAGAGATCGAGGTGGACACGACGGCCATCACCAAGCCAATCCTGGAAGCAATCGCAGCATCAAATACTGAGCTTATTGGGCGCATTGACCTCCTGGCATCGGAGTGCAGTCTCTTCCGACAGGACTTGGACAAGGTCAGAGGCTGGCTCACCGCTGCGGAGGACCACATATCAGAGGTGGAGGACACTTCGCATTCCCAGGACATGTAGCTCACAGAACTCCGTGACATGGTACGAGCGCTGCAACGTAGGGCCAACGACGCCAGAGACAGGCAGAGGAGGAATAATATCCGGGTCGTGGGGTTACCAGAGGGGGCAGAGGGAAACAGGCCCACACAGTTTGCAGAAATGTTCTTCAAACAATTACTCTCTGGGGAAGATGCCACCTACATATGTAGCTGAGAGAGCTCATCGTGTCCCCACCGGCAACAGAACTCCAGGTGTCCCATCCAGGCCCTTCTTGGTCCATTTCTTAAATTATAGAGACCGGGACCTACTGTTGACTGAGGCACGGAAGCATCAGGACCTTAAATATGAGCATGCACACATTATGTTATTCCCTGACTTCTCAACAGAAACCCAGAGGAAACGCCGCTCATTTACAGGTGTAAGAAGGAGACAAGAAATCAAGTATAGTATGCTATATCCCAGCAAACTGCGGGTCCAACATAAAGGCCTAGTCAAGTTCTTTGATACCCCTCAGGATGCGTGTGATTGGCTGGAAGATGACCCATGAACTCTGCAAGTCTTGCATTGTTCCTGAAAGAATGGCGGACTTCTCCTTTATTCCTTCTTGGGATCTCTTTTATAAGTCAGCTGCTTTGATCTTGGTTATTGCCTTTTTGTATAGTTTATCGCTCAGGTTCTTAGAGTGAGTTTATTCTGGCAAGGCGTACTAACTTTTGGTTGTCTTTTTGTCCAAGTTGGTTTTATGCCAGAACCCTAAATCGTCAACATGAGGTAAATTCTGTTTTCATTTAACATGACACTTTCTGAATCTGAGTTGGATACTCACACAGAGATCCTGGTATGCACGTGGGAGTCTCCAGCTGGAGAAACAAATGAACATTCCTTCAACTGGCAAGAGGTAGAAGTTTTTGGTTGGACCTTACCAGGTTTTTGGGGCTATGGGTTCAAGCTGCATATCGGACGTTGTTTTTTCTTTTTTTTTTTTGTTCAGGACAGTTCTGGTATAATAGCAAAGGGGAGGGGGTGGGGATTGTATGCAGCAAAAAGACCTCAATCAATTCTCGGACAATGTAACACTCTTACGCTCCAAGATTCATCACTTTGTCTCAGGACTCTAAGCAGATTTCTCTTGTACAGGTATCCAGAGGTGTCTTATTGGTATGGAAATGACTATGGATAGTAATGTTAAAATAGTTTCATGGAATGTTAGGGGGATGAACAACAAATTTAAAAAGACTAAGGTTTTACAATATCTGAAACAATCCAAGCCACATATCGTCCTCCTTCAGGAGACACATTTAGATAGGGAAGGATCCTTTCACTGCGTAAACCATGGGTGCAAAAGGCTCTGCAATCTATGTACTCCACTTACGCTAGAGGAATATCCATCCTTATTAGCAAAGCAGTTCCCTGTACAATTCATCATGTGTTCACTGATCCAGGGGGTCGATATGTGGCTATTGTCCTTGATATTTATCATCATAAAATGCTACTAGTGAATGTTTATCTACCCCCTCCTTCCCAAGTTCAGGTACTTTATGATTTCTGGTACAAACTGGCTCCATATGTGAATCTGCCTGTACTTCTGATGGGGGGTTATAATGCCATCCTTGATTCTGCTATGGACACTTCTAACCAGGGTAGATTGGCATCTAAAGATCTTCAATCCTGGGCTTCCATATCAGGCCTCACGGAGGTATGGTGTTGGAAGCACCCGGACGTCAAGGCCTACTCCCATCTCTCTGCCACTCATATATCTTCAGCCAGAATTGATTTGGTGTTTGGTAACCAATTCTTTCTGTCCCTGGTAGGTGCAGCAGAGTATATGACGGGGGGGGGGTATCCGACCATAACCCATTGTCTGTTACTATAGCCCTTCCGGTGGGTAGAAGTAAACGGATATGGCGGCCGTCCCCGGGCTGGCTACAGGAGGAACAGGTGTCAGCACAGCTCCCCACTTCTGTAACACAGTACAGGTCAATAAATGTAGGCGGAACCACAGGTAGTATGGGATGTATATATAGCGGTCGTAAGGGGAGAATGTATTTCAGCAATTAAAACAGCCAGAAAGGATCATAATGCAGAAATTGAAAGTCTCCAGGGGAGGGAACAGGCGTGTGCAAAGGCGTATGTGGACTCTCCATCAGAGTTCACATATACTTCCCTGCTGGAGATTATACGTCTCCTCTCAGTACACATAGCAGAGCTCGCCCACATGGAGGCCAGACAACAGAGAGAATCGGTGTTCTCACAGGGGGATAAGAATGGGAAACTCCTGGCAATGTTGGTAGGAGATCAAAGAATACCAGTAAATATTCCAGTACTGCAAGGGTATGGGGGGGATCTGATCACAGACCCATCCAACATAATGAAGGAATTAGTTACTTACTTATCCACTCTCTATGCTCCAATCCCCTCATGCGACACATCAGATCTCAATACTAGATTAGAAGGCCTTTCTCTCCTATTTCTCTCAGACCCAGATAGGGAGCTTTTGGAAGCCAAAATAAAGACACGTGAGATTAAGTCTGCCATTTCAGCTTGGATGGTTTCCTGATGGATTTTTATAAAGCATACCTAGAACAGCTGGCACCCAGACTAAGTGCATTATTGACGCATTGTTTAGAACACCAAACTTTACCTCCCTCTATGCTAGAGGCCTACATGGTACTTCTATTAAAGCTAGGTAAAGATACACTTGAGTGTTCATCTTATCGTCCAATAGCTCTGTTAAACATGGATTTGAAAATCCTTACAAAAGGTAATGGGGATGAGATTGGCCGGAGTCATAGCTTCTTTGGTTGACAATGACCAAATGGGGTTTATGCCTGGAATGTCTACGGATACAAAGTTGCGGAGACTCTTTACACATCTGCAGCTGGCACATGCTGCTTGCACTAATGCAGTGGGACAGCGTGAATAGGGCCTGGTAGTCTTATCAGGGTATGATTTCTATGAACAGTAAAAGCTGTACCACAGAGACTCTATGCAGTGGATGCAAAACTGAACTGAGGCAAAGGAAGAGCCTCAGAATGCCTACTTATATATTTCACTCCGTTTTAAGAAAAATGCTGTCTGAGTCTAAGTCTAAAAGAGAAGTATTACCAAAGTTTGTTTGGCCAAACTTCTCATGTAGTGCACTTACTTGCACTCTCTTGTGACCCAGAATCAGCCAACAGCGGCTAAAGTCTGCTGTCCGCTGCCGTCACAGAGCTGCTCCAGTCTCTGGATGTATCCTGACAATAATGATGAGATCCACCCAAACATCTGACTGGCAGCTGGCTCAGCCTCTCAGTGTGCCATTGAGGCCCTAAGCCAGCTGCTCTCACCCCCAGCACAGCCCGGTGCTTTAGTGAGTGCTGGAGAGGCAGAGCACAGAGAACAGTTGATGTTGAATGAAGTGCATAGTGTTGAAAGAATTCCCTTTAGCAGTGCTCCAGTACTCAAAAGCGATCCTTTGAGGAAAAAAAGAGGGGGCGGCACTTACCAAATGGAAATGATCTTGAATTAGAGATTAGGAGTGCACAGATTCCATCTCCAGGTAAAATGCCGATCCCCCCACCCCCCCACTGGTAACAGACTCTTGATGGTATGTTTCATCAATGGACTACAAGAATCAGCCCTTTTGTCATCAGAAAACCATTCTCTGCAAAGGCATGTGTGAGATATAAATAGAGAGAATCCAGGTGCGGGGTCTCCAGACCTGCCGGCACGAGATGATGTCACACACAACCCGAAGCGTTTCCCCACAAATGACATCCTCTGGGATTGGGGATTGGATTGGGTCAGGAGACAGCGCGGCCGTCATGTTTTTACAATTGCTGCCTTTTGACACTGCCTAAATGTAAGTGTAGCTCTTTTATCAATAAAGACGTCATGGCTATATTGCACTTTAAATCTCATACATGCCTTTGTGGAAAATGGTTTTCTGACGCCAAAAGGGCTGGATCTTGTAGTCCATTGATGAAACATACCATCGAGGCTCTGTTGCCAGTGGGAGTATATTACCTGTGATGGAGTCTGTATACTCTTGTACACGTTTACATTGCCCATTAATCCAGTACCTCTTTACACCTGCACAGTACATGTCCGTATGGGTAACGCCATATAGTTAGGGGAACATTTAGCCTGCTGCAGCAGTCTATCCAGTATTAAGTCCACCGGGAGTAGCCCTGGAGTATTTAACCATGTATCATTAAATTTATGGGGCCTTCCCCTGTGTTGGAAAATATATTTTCATATCGCAGTGTATCTCCTATTTGACCGAACCATTCCTTGAGCGTGGGGGGTTCCACCAATTTCCAATCCTGTAGAATAAGCTTGCGGGCCTGGAATAATGCCATGGCTATGGCCTGTTTAGATTTTTCCTCAGTAAGGGCATCATCCAGTAAGCCCAGTATACATGGTCTGGGGTCAACGGAGATGTCAACCTGGAACACCCTATTAATGGAATTCACCACCCCCCGCCCAATAGCGATGCAGCTTTGGACATCTCCAGAGGAGATGAATTCGGTCCCCCCGTTACCTGGAGCATCTGGTGCACAATGGGTCATCTCTGATCCCCATTTTCTGTAATCTAGCGGGTGTGTAGTGTGCCCGTAACACTATATACACTATATACAATTGAGACAGGGCCTCCTCCCACTGCGTATCTTCAAAAGGACCCACATCCCTTTCCCATTTTATTCAATACCCCCATGGAAACGCCCTTTAGGTAAATGGATGCCATCATATGATAACAATTTGAGATAAAGCCCTTGAGTTTGGAAACCTCAGACATGAAGTGAAAGACAGGTAAGGGAGAGAGAACCCATGGCTCTCCGTCCGTTTGCTGCCTAATAGCATGTCTCAGCTGCACATAATTGAATCATATAGATTGCGATAAACCAAATTTATGTTGTGGTTCAGTGAAAGAGCACAGTTTGCCCTGAAGGAAAATATGCTTCAAATATATGCCCCCATGTGCCTTCCACCTCAGACCTGTTTGTAAGAGTTTAAGTTCTGCATAGTGTCCATTATCCCAAATAGGAATGAAACTAGTAAAACCTGTAACGTCTTGTAGTTGTCTTGTTCTATTCCACACCTTCTGCATCAGGGCATAGGTAGGGAATCTTTTATTGGATTTGGCGAACGCCAGGGCTTCTAGTCCCAGTGCTCTTTCTGTAGCTCTGGTAACCCTGCAGACTAATGAAATTGTAGGGTCCACTCTGTCAGTCAGCTCCACCTCCTTCCTGGTCATTGCCCTAGTAATATGCTGTAACTGCCCAGCCAGGTAGTACAGCCAGGGGTTCGGCAATGACACCCCCCTGCCTCCTTTGGTTTCTGCAGTTGCTCTAGCTTGATTCTTGGGGGCCTATTTACCCAGATAAGGGACCTAAACATCGAGTTTATAATCCGGAATATTTTTAGGGGAATTACCATAGGGGTATTAAGTAGGACATAGAGAAGCTGTGGCATGATGATCATCTTGATTAAGTTTATTCTACCCATTATAGAGAGCTTAAATTTTGACCAGACTTTAATTTTTTCCCGGATGTGGGTCAGAAGTGGGGACAAGTAAAGGGAAATATAATCTAAGGGTTTGGTGTTAAGATAAATCCCCAAATATTTGAAAGATTCAACGATTGGGATATGTTGGGTCAAGGGGTCTACTACTTCAGGAGATTCGTCCACCCTCATCATGGAGGACTTTGTCCAGTTAATGACTAAGCCGTAGAACTTACCAAAGTTAGTTACGTCGGATATGGCCTCCCTCAGAGATTCTGAAGTATCACCTAACAGCAGCATAGTATCATCAGCATAAAGCATGATTTTTTCCATTACCATATTGGAATCCCCTAATACGAGGGTTGGCATGGATCACGGCTGCCAGCAGCTCGATGGCCATGGCAAAGAGTAAGGGGGACAGTGGGAAACCTTGCCTAGTACCCCTATGCAGGGAAAAGGGGTGGGAAACCTATCCCTGCTCCCTAATTGCTGCTACAGGGGCACTATACAGCAGTTTTACCCATGAGGTGAATATTTCACCAAAACCAAATGTCTCCATTGCTGCCCAAAGGTACTGCCATTCAATACTGTCAAACGCCTTGTGGGCGTCCAACGACAGCAGTGCCCTGTCTCCACCATTATCCACTGGCGACTGGAGGTTGAAAAAAAGTCTGCACAAATTAAGCGCAGTCAACCTCTGGGGTATAAAACCAGCCTGGTCCGGGTGGACAATAGAGGAGACAACACTATTCAGTCTCAAGGCCAGGGCCTTTGCCAGGAGTTTGACGTCTGACTGGAGGAGGGTTATTGGCCTGTAGGAGCCCGGGTCAAGGGGGGTCTTTCCCTGGTTTTGGTACAAGTACAATGTTGGCCCTGGACATGGATTCTGGAAGAGATGCCTGCTTCCTAGCAGTATGAAAAACTTTGAATAAGTGGGGCAGGATGGTTTCCCCATACTATCTGTATACCTCGTTAGTAAGCCCATCTTTGACTGGTGCCTTATGGTTAGGAAAAGCCTTGACTGCCTCATTCAGTTCCTCCAGTGTTATGGGGCTATCCAGCATCTGTCTTTGTGCCTCTGACAGGCGAGGTAATTCTATGCCCCCCAGAAAGTCCCACAACTTAGCTTGAGAACAGGTCTGCTGGGAGCCATAGAGCATGGAATAAAAGTCCACCAGCTCTTGCATAATGAGGTCATGGGTATTAACTAACTTCCCTCCTGTTTTAGTTCTTAGGGCCCCTATAGAGAGTAGAGTTTGGTGCGAGTGCACCAGTCTAGCCAGCATCCGACCTGTCTGTTCCCCTTCTTCATAAAACGCAAGCCTATTGAAAAAGCGTTTTCTATCAGCCCCTGATCTAACTATGTGGTCTAGAGCCTCTTGGGCAGCCACCCAAGATTCCCTATGAGAGTCTGTTGGGTCATTTATAAAAACTGCTTCCAGACGACGCACCAGCTGTACAGCCTGATCTTTTTGGGCATTTGACGCCTGCTTCATTGCAGTGATCTATGCAATAACCCCCCCCCCTCAGGAAGGCTTTGAAGGCATCCCAGGTAATGAGTAGATCAGGACTATCTGCATGATCCCGCCAAATGGCAGAGATCTGGCCAACTATTTTGTCATGAGAGGGGAAAAAGGGATAACCAGAATGTGTTAAGCTTCCATGATGCCCTCACCAAGGAGGAGGCCAGCCTAGCATTTACGTATATCACCAACGGAGGAATGGTCAGATATTCCCCGTACCCCATACTGAATGTCTTGTATAAATTGTGCCATATTGGGTGTACAGAGACACAGATCTATTCTAGATAGGGACATGTGTGATTTAGAAAAACAGGAGAACTGTTTTTGATGTGGGTTTCGACAGCGCCATGGATCCACCCATCCTGCCTCCTCTACAAATTTCAGTAGTGCAGTGCGGTGTCTTTTTCGGCTGTCCAGTGGGGGGGATGCTTGTCTAGATAGGGGTTCAAGTAACAGTTAAGATCCCCCACCAGGAGCAATGGGATATTGGGGCTGCCCAGTTGGTACGTCAAGATGGTATGCAGCACGTCAGTATGAAATGGTGGTGGCGCATAAACAGCAGATAGTATGCAGTACACCTGAGATATTCGGTAATGTATAATAACATAGCGTCCTTCTGAGTCTATTATTTTATCAATTTCCTGGAAGTCTAATGACCGGTGTATCAGTACACTCATCCCCCTTGAATAGGAGGTATGAGTGGAATGGCATGCCCAGACCACACAAGAGAAGTTCACTTAATACAAAGTTTCAGGAACTAAGTGTGTCTCCTGGAGGACACACGGTAGGTATTTCTTAAGAGATGTAGACACCATAGTATGTTTAAATGGGTCCTGAAGCCCTCTAGTGTTCCACGGTACTATCGGGATTTCCACCATAGGTCCTTAAGAGGTAGTAACATACAAAGTGGCTAAGCACAGTGTACAACACCGTGACATTCTGCCGATACAGTACAGGTAGGGCAGTTACTCCAAGGGAGTTAAAGCATTTCACGCTGGGTATAGGAGATCTGGGGTAATGTACTCCAGAGTCATACTAGCTGGTGTTTCTGAGAAAAACAAAGATTATGAACAGTCAGAAAACAGTCATAACCACCATCCACTGTGGGATCCTGCATGCTCTCCGCATCTTCCTGTAGAGTCATCCCATGGATCCAGAGGGTGGTGTGAATGTTGTAACTGAAAAAATTAGGCAACATAAACTGTGCTAATTGCACAAGGCCCCAAAACAAGGGGAGATTTGTAATCCTCTGGCTTTCTTCAGCAGCCGCTGTGTCTCCAAGTGGTACAGTGTTCATGTGAACAATGATAAACTCGAAAGATGGTTGTGTCGCTCTCCAGCACTTAGTTTAATCACATTTTTCCCTTCCAGCCACAACTGTAAAGCTCTCAAGATGAAAGTGTAAAGGGACATAGTGTGACCCCCTCATCAGCAGGATATGCAATCTTAGTCCATCAATCTCCCTCTGCCTCCAGGCAATCGGGGTGATGGAAAAGGTGTTCATTGTTATCAAGCCATCCTGAGGTCTCCGCTGCCGTTTCAAAGAAACAGGCTTGCCCTCTGACCGATATACAGAGCCGGGCTGGGTAAAGCATGGCGTAAGTCACTTGCAGATGCTGAAGTCGGCGTTTAACATCTGTGAATCTGGATCTGCTTCTCTGTACCTCAGTGGAGAAGTCCGGGTAGAAGGAGACCTGGACCCCATTATGCAGGATGTTTTGCTTCTCTCTAGCTAGACGGAGGATTATTTCTTTGTCTTTATAATTTAGGAGTTTAGCGGGGATAGTGTGTGGGGGGGTTCCCGGCGGTAACGGTCTTGGCGGGACCCTATGTGCCCTCTCCACCGAGTATAATGATGTAAAGGCCTCCTTCCCAAATACCTCCAACAGCCAGTGCTCCACAAATTCTATGAGGTCTCTACCCTTTTCGGGGAGCCCCATGATCCGAACATTATTCCTCCGCAAGCGGTTTTCAATGTCCTGGTTCTTTAACTCATTAGCTTTTGCTAGTCGCATGGTGGCCTGTGCGTCTCTAAGGAGTGGGGCCATTTTGTCTTCCACCTCGCTAATGCATCCCTCCACTGTGGTAGTGCGCTCTCTGATTTTTTGTAAATTGTGTCTAATGAAGCTCACCTCCTCTCTCAAACCCAAAAAAACTCAAAACCAGATTTTCCTTCAGAGTGTCACATTAGCATTACATTTATTCACCACACAAAGTATGTCTGCAAGGGTAGGTTGTACAATATCCTCCCCTTCCAGCTCATCATCCGAATCACTGGTTGGGCTAAGGGAGGCTGCAGATGAGCCTAGCTGGTTAGAACTCTCCACTGCTTCTGCATGGAAAATGGCAGGGGTATTCGGATCTTTCCCCGCTCCACCAGAGAGCGTCTGGGTATAATAGAGCTCCCTCCCGTCTGCCTTAGGGTTTTTGGGTGCCTTACTCACAGTTTGTTTGTCCAGGCGAGCACGCTGAGGCAGCCCCGCCCTAGTGCCAGGTAGTGTAGTGGATAGTGTAACTACCGATGCCAGGGTGTGCTGCGGGGGATGATGCAGGGTTTGGAGAGGTTTTCTGCCCAAAATAACGGCTTTATTTCACAAGTGCTCATTTGCACATTGCGTATATTGTTTTTGTTTACATTTGCTTATTTGCACTTATCCGTGATTTCATATGTTAATATTTTTTTTATAAATAATTTGCTTTACTGCATTTAATCATGAATGTAGCTGTTTAAAGGGACAGCACACCTTTTTTAGTTTAGATATTTTATTAACCCAGGTTACTTGAGCTGCAACAGTCCACCATATAGTTTTGCCTTGAGCTGAATGCAAGAATTTATTTTATTTTATAGAGCACAGAGCGGAGACTGACAGTTCCCGCTCTATGCTCAGAGAGGACCCAAGAACTGAGTGATCAGCAGTACAAGATCATTCAGTTCTTAGTCTTAGAGCCGGTGGGGCACAGCTGCAGCATTGGACCAATGCTGCAGCCATATAGGTGAGTATGTACAATATCTCACAAAAGTAAGTACATCCCTCACATTTTTGTAAATATTTTATTATATCTTTTCATGTGACAACACTGAAGAAATGACGCTTTTCTACAATGTAAAGTAGTGAGTGTACAGCTTTTATAACAGAGTAAATTTGCTGTCCCCTCAAAATAACTCAACACACAGCCATTAATGTCTAAACCGCTGGCAACAAAAGTGAGTACACCCCTAAATGAAAATGTCCAAATTGGGTCCAAAGTGTCAATATTTTTTGTGGGCACCATAATTTCCCGCACTGCCTTAACCCCCTTGGGCATGGAGTTTACCGGAGCTTCACGTGTTGCTACTGAAATCCTCTTCCACTCCTCCATGACGACATCACAGAGCTGGAGGATGTTAGAGACCTTGCACTCCTCTATCTTTCATTTGAGGATGCCCCACAGATGCTCAATGGGGTTTAGACAGTGAGGCATGATTGGCCAAGTCCATCACCTTTACCCTCAGCTTCTTTAGCAAGGCAGTGGTCATCTTGGAGGTGTGTTTGGGGTCATTATCATGTTGGAATACTGCCCTGCGGCCCAGTCTCTGAAGGGAGGGGATCATGCTCTGCTTCAGTATGTCACAGCACATGTTGGCATTCATGGTTTCCTTAATGAACTGTAGCTCCCCAGTGCCGGCAGCACTCATGCACTATGTCACTCCCACCACCATGCTTGATTGTAGGCAAGACACACTTGTCTCTGTACTCCTCACCTGGTTGCTGCCACACACGCTTGACGCCAAATAAGTTTATCTTGGTCTCATCAGACCACAGGACATGGTTCCAGTAATCCATGTCCTTAGTCTGCTTGTCTTCAGTAAGCTGTTTGTGGACTTTCTTGTGCATGATCTTTAGAAGAGGCTTCCTTCTGGGACGACAGTCATGCAGACCAATTTGATGCAGTGTGTGCCGTATGGTCTGAGCACTGACAGGCTGACCCCCCCACCCCTTCAACCTCTGCAGCAATGCTGGCAACACTCATACCTTTATTTCTCAAAGACAACTTTTGTATATGACGCTGAGCATGTGCATTCAAATTCTTTGGTCGACCATGGAGAGGCTTGTTCTGAGTAGAACCTGTACTGTTAAAATGCTGTATGGTCTTGGCCACCATGCTGCAGCTCAGTTTCAGGGTCTTGGAAATCCTCTTATAGCCTGGGCCATCTTTATGTAGAGTAACAATTCTTTTTTTCAGATCCTCAGAGAGTTCATTGCCATGAGGTGCCATGTTGAACTTCCAGTGACTAGTATGAGAGAGCGAGAGCAATAACACCAAATTTAACACACCTGCTCCCCATTCACACCTGAGACCTTGTAACACTGATGAGTCACATGACACTGGGGAGGAAAAATGGCTAATTGGGCCCAATTTCAACATTTTTACTTAGGGGTGTACTCACTTTTGTTGCCAGCAGTTTAGACATTAATGGCTGTGTGTAAAAAAAAATGTTTTCTTAGTTTCTGTCAGTAAAAAAGTAATTTTTCTCCTTCACTGATGTGCGCTGATGAGACGGCACTAATATGCTGCACTAATGGGCACTGATAGGTGGCACTGATATGCGGCACTGATGAGCACTGATAGGCGGCACTGATGGGCTGCACTGATGAGGAGGCACTCATATGCTGCACTGATGGGCACTGATATGCAGCACTGATAGGTGGAAGTGATAGGCACTGATAGGTGGCACTGGTGGGCACTGATAGGCAGCACTGGTGGGCACCGATAGGCGACACAGATAGGAGGCACTGATGAGCAGCACTGATGTGCATTAATGGGCAGCACTGATGAGCAAGCCAAGATAGGCACTGAAAGGCAGCACTGACTGGCTTCACTAATGGGCACTGATTGGTGCCATTGATGGGCACTGCTGGGGTTTTACTGTAAATGATTACCTGTCCTGGTCTTTCATGCTAGGATATGCTGCTGATCTGCTCTCCTACCACACACTGTCAGTGTGGGGCGAGGAGAGCCAATAAATAGCACTTCCACTGTTAGATGTGACCGGTTGTGATTGGACACAACCAGTCACATGGTTAAAGACACATCTTTACCGAGATCACTGTTGCACTGTGTCCTAGGAACATGGCGCGGCCACAATTGCCATGTTGCACTCCCCAGCAGGTGTGCGAGAGCCGTCGTTCTGGGGAGCCGTCATATGACGTCGTCCCAGAATGAGAGCTGCAGCGCTCCTGCGTCATTTGAAGGTGGGCGGGCGGCAAGTGGTTAACCTTATTTTTTATACAGTACTACTGCTAACCATTATGGATGAGAAAATTTACTTGGGTTTGATTTGCAAACTGTTTTGTGAATCTGCCTTAAAGTTCAAACTTTGAAGTAAACCTCATAAAAATCTATGACGGAGAGGGGGTCTTGTTTGTTTTTTAATTCTGGCCATTTGTAGGGCTAATAAGCAAGCTACTGCCAAAATGCATAGGAAGCCAGGCACTGCCACGAGGAACATGTACCAATAACAAAAAAAAGCATACCATATTTCTGTATGCATAATTGTCAGCAATCCCTAAGGCTGGATTCACACCTATGCATTTTTAGTGCTTTTTGCATTTTGCAGATTTGCACTACAGAATGTGTTCCATAGGAAAACATGTTAAATGGACTGTAGTGCAAATCTGCAAAATGCACTAAAAATGCATGGGTGTGAATCCAGCCTAATAGTCCAACACACACTGAAAATATGGCTACTATAGGTCTACCCTTTTATAGAAAAGGGACTGAGATATGATACTTTAATTTAGTGGCTCTTGTGAATCTGCTGACCAGAGGCAAAAGCTAAGTGCTGCACCATAGGATGATCCCTGTTTCTGGTGGCAAACTTACAAAGTTTTTGGCCAAAAGTTGGCTATTTTTGATCTCTCCTGGAGATTTACTGCATGATAGCAGCAGAACCCAAACCCCATCCTATTAACATATAGACAACCTATTATTATATGGACATAAGTTTCTAAAGACATACTATTTTGCCAAGAGCTGTACGCATTTTGGGATGTATTAAATATTTTTTAATACACACTCTTGGCTAAACGAAGATACTGTTTGACTTTATTATCACATATAAACTCTAAATTAAAATATTTCTGTTGTTTGTCCAGAGCATCAGCATTTTAGACCGATCAATGGTAGGTCAAACAGAGATCATTAATCACAAAAGCATATGACCCTAGCTATATAATCTAATGTCTCTGTCTGTAAGTGATGATGCTATGTTTCACAAATAGATTTTTTTTCCTGGTAATTGATTATATCAAATTGACCCCCAGTAAGTAAGTAAATTTATCTTTAATTCGACCCGTTCAGCAATAGAGGTTTTATACATAAGCACTCACAGAAGCAATGAATTATCAATCTCTCTAAAATGATCTATACTATGGACAAACCCATATTAGGAACGTAAATGGCATGCTATTTATCTATTTTTTTTGTTTTATACCATCAATAAAACAAATCTATATTGCCTGATAAATAGAAGGAGGTCCTTTTCAAGCTATATACATGGTGCACTTTACATAAAAAGAGCAATTGACAAAGCTTGTAGAGAAAATTCACACAGCTAGTCAGTTATGAAGTGGGTTCAATATACATTACAACGATAGCTGATTGGTTTATATTTGGCAAGGATAACATGCCAAATTTGTGTTTGTTTACTGGGGTTTTCTACTTTCAACAAGACTATGAAAAACTCTTCTTGTTGCTTTCAAATGGATCCTGCGTTTCTTTACTGTTTAAGGCCTCAGGCACACTGTACATTTGGCCATCTCTCCTAGACGCCTTTCCTCCTGGCAGCAGTGTTTTGGTAGAATAAACATTTGGCACTTGCAAATGTGTGTAATGCATTTAGGCATGTTTAGACACATCAATCACTTGGATGTTAATTTATTTAATTTGCCAGAATAATAATTTATAATGAATTAATGCTTCCTAGTGACCCATACCACATACCAGGGACTGGCACCATGGCACAGGAAACTTATGGACCTAGCTTGGAGGTACTGAAGGAGAGAGAGAAGTGGATCCAAAAAAGTGCTAAAGCTTGTTGGCAACAGAGGTCTGCGTTGTGTGAATGGTGGGATTCCCACATTGTCACCGGGAGTGAGGTGGCAATCATTGCTGTGCTGGTGGAGTGGGACACAGGCTCTGCGGTAACCCCCCAGAAATGCTGCATTCACGAAGAGAGGAGAAGGTGTGCATTTACATGAGAAGAATGCTTACAGTGAAGTGCATAGTGTACAAAGTAATTTTGCTTTCATAATGCTGACATTAGCAAGCACATTTGCTAGGGTGTCCCCATTGGGTGATAAGCCCCTCCTACACATAGGCTGCCTGTCCTTCCCCAGATCTTCCTTTGAGGTCACACAAATTGGAAAGGCAGTCTGGAGAGGCTCTGAGGGGAGTATTTATCTATGCTTCGTATGTGCTCCCAACCTGATGGCATACCTAAAAATAAATGAAAAAGCTATTTTCTTACCTTTCTAGTTGTTTATATATAGGACTCGGTAGCTTTTTTTTTTTTTTAATGCTTTAACATACAATGTACCTCCCAAGCCTTGATATCTTTAGCCCTTTGTTAGAACAGGAAATGTGCACATCTAGTTTTCAACTGATAATGAAGATCTGCCAGCACAATACAGACAAGGTTAGTTATTAAAACTCCCTAGTCCCCCTCCTTAAGATTACATAGTAGGGGAAACTTAAGTAGATCCAGGTGCGGGTGGCTGTAAAAGTGGACCTACACTTTAATAGTGCTACTAATATGCCCTTTTCCTCCTCCTTTTCATCCATAAGGGGACATTACAGACACTTTATTTTTAAGTGTTGCTAATGTGCCTTTTTCCTCCTCAAGGGTGCAGAGCAGCCTCTTTCCTTTGTAGTGCTTCTAATGCATTCTTTTTCTCTTCCTCAAGGGCACAAAGCAGCCACTTTTTTTTACAGTGATGTTCATTCGTCCTTTTGTCTTTTGCTTCTCAAGGGTTGCAGAGCAGTTTCTTGCCTTTCTAAAGATGCTCATGCACCATTTTCTATCATCCCTCCTTCCCCTTCCCTTTCCAACATCTGCAGTGTTGGTGTTGGAAATTCCCAAATCACCGTCATGCCCAGCATCCTCATGCCAGCTTTGCTGATCACTCCTTTTATGTGCATGTGTGGCCTGTGCTACACTACAGTGTCAAGTACTTAGCTGCCATTATTTTTCTTAGGCGGCTATAAGCCAGACATCATTATTTTGCACAGAAAGCTACCCCAGCCTTTCACAAACATGTGGAATTCCACAAGGCAGAGCAGTAATACAAAACTGACAGTTGGGGTACTGGTGGTGTGAAAAAGGAGGGTTGGGGTGCTGGGGGTCAGAAGGAGCAGTGAGGAGGAGGAAGATTGGGGCGCTGGTGGTGAGGAGGAAGAGACAAATGGAGGAGACATTTCACCCCTCACCTTCTTGATAACTGGAAGTCCTGGGACTCAACACCACCTTGTCCTTAAAAAAAAAAAAAAAAAAATGAAGTTCCTTGCAAAATAGGGCATCCACCTCAGATACTGTACTTGCTTCGCAGAGGTAATTGTGGCTACAAGGAATACCAGCATGTAGTTGAGAATAAAGAAAGAAAGGTCTCTAATGGTTAACCACTTTCCGCCCGCCCGTCACAGCGTGACGGCGGCAAAGTGGCTCGTTATTGTGAACTGGCGTCTCCTGACGGTGGCCACGATAACTAGCATTGTAAGCGTGCACGCTGCCGAAGGTGTGCTCGCATGCTCACTGTGTTCCGGGGGGGGGGGCAGGGAGCAGGTAGGGCGGACTTTATCTCGATATCGCGATAGCCCCCCCTGCAGTAAAATAATGGAGGTCCGTGTATGTAAACACGGATCTCCGTTCTGACAGAGGGGAAAGGACTGTGATCCCAGGTTTCCTGTATATGGAAGCCGTAATCACTCCCTTCCCCCTGCCAGCCCCCATACAGTTAGAACACACTGAGGGAACACATTTAACCCTTAGAGCGCCCCCTCCAGGTTAACCCCTTCACTGCCAATGGCATTTACACAGTAATCCGTGCATTTTCATAGCACTGATTGCTGTATAAATGGCAATGGTCCCAAAAAAGTGTCAAAATAGTCTGACATGTCCACTGCAATATCGCAGTACCGCTAAAAATCGCAGATTGCCGCCATTACTAGTAAAAAAAATAAAAATAAATAAAAACCCCAGAAATTAATTCTCATCATTCATAAATGCAGCAACTTTTGTGCAAACCAATCAATAAACGCAGATTGCAATTTTTTTACTAAAAATATGAGGAAGGATATAAATCGACCAAAACCGATGGAAAAAAATGTTTTTTTATATATTTTTTTTGGATTTGTATTTAAGCAAAAAGTAAGAAAAATTGTTTTTTTTGCAAAATCGTCCCTCTTTTTTGTTTATCGCGATCAAAAATGACACAGAGGTGATCAAATACCACCAAAAGAAAGCTCTATTTGTGGGAAAAAAAGGACGCAAATTTTGTTTGGGTACAACGTCGCACGACCGCACAATTGTTAGTTAAAGTGGTTGTCAACTTGTGACAACCACTTTAACCTACAGGTAAGCCTATGATAAGGCTTACCTGTAGGTGCACTGCATATCCCCTAAACCTGTACGGTTCAGGAAATATGCAGTGTTGAAGCTGTGCCGACATCATGTCAGCACATGCGCAGTGAAGGAACGGCCTGCGTGACGATCCTCCACTGCGACCGTGCCGTGACTGGCGGCTCCCGCGCGCATGCGCGGGAGTGATGTCACGCGACTCCGGAAAGTCACAGCGCCGGAGACACGGCCCCGGAAGTAAGAGGGGCTGAAGATGGACGCGGCCTGGAGCGGGGACATTGCTGGACACCGCAGGCTTAGTTTGCAGGTAAGTGGCACATAATGGGCTACTATGCGATGCATAGTAGCCCATTATGTTTCTACTTTACAGGGGGACATAGAGGAAGTAAACCCCATCTGGGTTTACTTCCTCTTTAAAACAATGTAGTGCCGAATAGCAAAAAGTGCTCTGGTCCTAAAGTGTGAAATCCTTCCGGGGCTGAAGTGGTTAAAACAATGGTTCTTTGTAAAGTGCACAGAGAACCAGATTATTCCTAAACAAGGAGTGGGAGGCCATTGCTCTCCGAAACAAAATAGAAAGGGCATAAACATGATCCATCAAAATGCTAAAGTTTAATGATGGCCCAGTCCCAGCTGTTTTCCCACTCTCAATATAACTATTTTTTACGTTTCTATCCTCTAAAATTTTAATGATTTACATTTTATGATTATTATTATTTTTATGGTGTTTTATTTCTTATTTTTTTGTATTTTGTTATTATGTAAGGCTGTTCCTGCCCAGGTAAACCAAACCCAGGCATGGAAAGAAATGCAAACTAAAAACTACCTTTATAAAAAGTCCTAGACTTAAACCCCACCTTGTCACTATGCAAAAAATAACAAAGGTTGCACACCCTTCTACAATATTGTAGGAAGAGTAGACAGCAGCAAATAGTTGGGGGAAATTATATGAGCAAGGGGAAGGGCAGCCATCAGCAAAATAAAAATGTAGACTCATCCACAGGGCCGTAGATAATTTTTTGTCCTGGGGGGGTTCAGCAGCAGGTACCAAGTGGTGAAGTGGGGGGGGTCAGGGGGGAGAACCAAGCCGCGCTGTGTGGGTCGATGGAGCGTGGCTCCATAGACCCACACAGCACAGGAGCGAGCATGCACTGTGTGCCCCGTAGCAAGCAGGGTTGTCCTTAAGATTTCACCGACACCCACTGTAGATTGCAAGGGCAGTGTAGTTTGAATGTGGTGCAGGATCAGGGCCAACTTTCATATTGATTGGACCCTGGGCAAACATTTTCTTCGCCCCCCATTCACATCATGACTGCTCACCGATTGGTTGCTGGAGGTTAAAGTGCATCATTACCACTCACTGATTGGTTGCTGGAGGTTACAGCACATCATCTCACTGCCTGCACACCATGGACTGGGGAGGTGGGGGACTCACCAGTAGACAGAAAACTCCTAGAATGTGTTATTAGCAATGAGCAGAGCACAAACACCTATGAAAGTAGGGACTGCAGTATGTGTGAAAGAGGCCTTCATGGTGAGAGGTCTACTTTAAACCAGAACAGCTTGATCTGACTCTCATACACTCCATTTTTTGTGTGGATGTATAGCTTGGTTTGAGACTGCATCCCAGTGATGGCCAACCGATGAGGTTTTCAGTGCCTCAACTGCAGACCCTGACACACCAAAGGGTTGTGCATATCATTTACTGCCAGACATACTACATGAGAAGGTCAGAGACTGCAGGCGTACAAGAGATGGTCAGAGACTGCAGGCGTACTACAGGAGATGGTCAGAGACTGCAGACATAGTACAGGAGATGGTCAGGGACTGCAGACATAGTACAGGAGATGGTCAGAGACTGCAGACATAGTACAGGAGATGGTCAGAGACTGCAGACACAGTACAGGAGATGGTCAGAGACTGCAGACATAGTACAGGAGAGGGTCAGAGACTGTAGGTGTACTAAAGGAAATGGTCAGAGATTGCACGCATACAAGAGATAGTCATGCAAATGTACAAGAGAATGTCAGACTCCAGACGTACTACAAGAGATGGTCAGAAACCACAGACGTACTACAGGAGATGGTCGGAGACTGTAGACATAATACAGGAGATGAT
This sequence comes from Glandirana rugosa, assembly GCA_018402905.1. Classification (NCBI taxonomy): domain Eukaryota; kingdom Metazoa; phylum Chordata; class Amphibia; order Anura; family Ranidae; genus Glandirana; species Glandirana rugosa. The sequence continues at coordinate 692,348 of BLSH010417935.1, read as the reverse complement.
CAGAGACTGCAGACATAGTACAGGAGAGGGTCAGAGACTGTAGGTGTACTACAGGAGATGGTCAGAGACTGCAGACTACTACAGGAGATGGTCAGAGACTGCAGGCATACAAGAGTTTGTCAGAGACTGCAGGTGTACTACAGGAGATGGTCAGAGACTGCAGACATACTGGAGGAGATGGTCAGGGACTGCAGGTGTACAAGAGATGGTCAGAGACTGCAGACGTACTACAGGAGATGGTCAGAGACTGCAGGCATACAAGAGTTTGTCAGAGACTGCAGGTGTACTACAGGAGATGGTCAGAGACTGCATACATACTGGAGGAGATGGTCAGAGACTGCAGTTGTACTACAGGAGATGGTCAGAGACCATCCATGTACTGTCTTATCTCCTATCCCTGTACATTGTCTGCTGAACACTCACAATGGTCCTTCCTGATCACCATAACAGGTGCTGTCAGTGTACCCCCACACCACACATGTCATTAACTTACTGTGTGACAGGTTCCAGACTTTCAGCATGGACTGTACCTCTCCTCCCCACTGATCACAGGTCTGGTTGTTAGAGGGTGGAGTGATTGGCTGTTAGGGGGATGTGGAGGTCACATGATGGCAGGTCAGGCAGTGGTTGGTTGGGGATTGGAAGAGATGACAGAGCACCAAGCTGGAAACCAAGCCGCACAGCTGTAGTCCAACTCCACCCCAATAGTATTTGGCTGCCATCTTATTTACGGGCAGCGCAGGTGCAAGGGGCAGCTGCTTTGTGCCCAACAACAATGACTGGGGCTGGGTCCAGGGCAGCTGCTTCTTTTGCCCCACGTTAAAGACAGCCTTGTGAGGGAGATGCGTTGCAGGTTTTCTGCACCACATCCTAATGTGAACCGGAGCTTATTATTGCCTTTTCAACACAATTAAAAGAGGGCCAGGGCACTAAGGGCAGCAAACAGTCCAGCCTGGCTCGGGCAGCAATGTTATTGTGCCTGGCAAACCCTCAGCCCTTTGGCTCTGCAGTCAGCACCATAGCTGACAGAGCCAGGCTGGACTGTCAGTACCAACCAAGCAGCGGAAAATGGTAACCCACAACTTGGGTGATTAGTGAATAATTTTGGGTTGCCACAGACTCATTTACCTCAATAGCAGCACAGCAGTGGTGGTAAGAGGTCTGTGATGCCCGTCTCTCAGGCAGCAAGCTAGCCGAAAAGGAAAGAGGGAGGCTCAGCTCCTTAGCAGCAGTACTGCCTCCTTGCATGTTCTCTGCTCCATTTTCCTCCGAAGTCCAAGGCGGGAAGTACAGAGTGTAGAGCCACCCGCTCCACTGTGTCTATGATCTGTCCACCGGGAACCCAGCACAGCCTGTTCATAACAGCGTGACGTAAGTGCCTGTGACTTTGTGCCTTACACCCGACCTGTTGCATCCACTTCGCCCACAATACTGACTGCTGTGCTCCGCTGTTTCTTGTTGCGGTGCTGGCGCCATGAGAGACGACAGGGCAGAGACACTTTTTTTATTTTTGGCAGGATGCTCTGGGGGGGGGGTTGAACACCTAAACCCCCCCCCCTTATCTACAGCCCTGCTCATACAGCCATAGGCTGCTTATCCTTCCTCAAATCTTTGGATTTTGGGATGAAACTAATTAGGCAGACATTTATTTTATCAATTTATTTACACATTTAAACATTTTGTTAATACTTTTTATTTTAAATTTTTACTGTTGTTTTGACTAATAAGGCTGTCACTGCCCTAGTGAGCAAATAAGGGATGGCAAGGCAAACAGGGTACTAGCTTTACAAAAATGCCCTAGACCTAAACCCCACCTTTTTCCCTATGCAAACGTAAAATGCAGGGGAAAAGGGAGTCTGCAGCAAATGTAGGAGCAAATTAGAAAGTCAAGGGGAAGGACAGGGAGAAGCAAAAACATACAGCCATTGGCTGCCTGCCCTTCCTTAAATTGTTGGTGACAGTGGGAAACATATTTTAGAGGCAGGCTTTGGAGACTTGTAAGGCAATACATGCCATGGTAAAGTAAACATGGACAGGGACAGCAATGCAAATGGAAGTACTAACTTTATAAAAACAAGAAATACTAGGCCTAAACCCCACTTTTCTTGCAAGATAAGACCACCAGCTTAGACACTGGCCTTGCAGAGGTGATGGCCACAAGGAATCCCACTTTGTAGATGACAGTAGAGTGTAAAGCCCCGTACACACGGTTCGACGATCGCACGTACGATCGCATCGAATCGTATGTTGGCTGTTGTATGCAGCATACTGACTGCACTACACGATCGTACGTCCGGGGAAAGAACGTTCAGGTGATTGTAATTAGCATCCAGCCATTCCTGACTTTGGGCATGCGTGTTTTGCACAATACAACTTTGTTGTACCAACTGCTCTGTACACACGATACAACGGTCATATGAGAGCTTGTTGGTACGACCAAGTTTTCTAGTCTGCTCATACAACTCCCTTGTACGACCGTCGTATGTTCGACTGTTCAAATCGCGCATACGAATGATCGATTTCGCATACAACGGTCGTGAGTACGACCTGTTGTATGCGATCGTCGAACCGTGTGTACGGGGCTTAAGAGTAAGAGGTCAATGGTCTCTTAAACAATATAGTAAGAGGTGAAACATGATGTTTAATAGTGCCCAGAGCTATTCCATTCAAACCAAATGGAACACTTGATCTAAAGGCTATTGATGTGCCTACCAAAACAAAAGATGTGTTTATTGTATGAAGGCCAAACAGATCAAAGCTAATAAATATTTTCTAATTGCCAAAGCGGTTATTACTCCCTTGCCTGACAAACAAGAAGAGTTTGGTAAGAATGCACCAGCTGAACTTGCTTAAAACTGAACTTTTCCCATAACAACTTGCTAGAAAGTAATGTTCTTTATCAAGGAACATACATTCCACATTATGTTACCAAAATTGATGTGTGCTGTGAATTGCGAAGTTTCTTCTCCTGTTTCTTCTCCAGTTTCTCCTGTTTCTTCTTCCTGGAGGCTGGCATCTTGGTGAAGCCCAGAGACCCTGAGCAGCAGTAAATCTTTAGACTTTCAGCAGATTGGCCTCTAGTGGCTTGGATTTATTTATTTTTTTAGAGGGGGGGGGGTGGGTACCTGGTTTTCACAGGTATCCGCTCCCACTTCCACCCAGATCGCTTAGGCGATTCGAGCGGGAGTTTACCCCCATCTTCCCCCACAGCCTTCTGGGAGACATCACAGGTCCCAGAAGACTGTGGGACCATTCACAATGTGCAATGAGGCTCATGCATGCACAGTGGGAAGCCGGCTGTGAAACCACAAGGTTTCACTGCCACTTTCCCTTAGGTAAGATGCTGGCGACAGGGACCCAAAGCCCAGTAAAGAACCGACCCAGGCAAGGACATCGCTAGACCCCTAGACATGTAAGTGCCGTTAAATTAAAATTCAGCAGCTACAATATTTGTAGCTGCTGACTTAAATTTTTTTGGGGGAAGACTGAAGCTCCTCTTTAAGTCCAACTGACTATTTTTGTTTTCCTATTAGTAATGGCAAAAAGAGTTTCAATATAAAAAATTAAAAAGGCCAGTTTTAATAATGTAACTCATAAGCCTTAAAAGTCTATAGTAAATGATCAGTCAAGCTTAAGCAGTGCTCTTCGGTTATACACCTAGTAACGCACAGTCTGAAATTGATACACTTTAAGATAAATCTATAAGGCTACTTTCACACTGGGGTGGTGGGGGCGGTAGCGGTAAATCGCCGCTAGTTTTAGCGGCACTTTACCGCTGTTATAGTGGCACTTTGCCACCACTAGCGGGGTGCTTTTAACCCCCCAGAAGGCTTTAAAAGTGCCCGCTTAGCACTGCTTTCAAAGCACTTTTAAGGCGCTTTGATAGTGGCGTCCATTCATTTCAATGTCAGGGGCAGTGGAGGAGTGCTCCTACACCGCCCCAAAGATGCTGCTTGCATGACTTTTTTTCCTGTCCTGCAAGCGCACAGCTTTCACACTGGGGAGACAGGAGAGGCAGTTTTCAGGCTCTTTACAGGTGCTATTTTTAGCACTAAAACGCCTATAAAATGCCCCAGTGTGAAAGAGGTCTTAGTGCACCCTTTGACAGGTAAGTCCGGCTAAAAGATTAATCCACTGAGTCAGAGGCGTAACTAGAACCTTCAGGGCCCCGGTGCAACAAATTATGAAGGGCCCCCTGACCCCTGGCCAGGGCCCTTCCCTCTTCCCACTGATCCTGGGGCCCTTTACGCTTATCGTGGGTCCCTTTATTACGGTACTGCAGTGGGGCCCTTTCACAAGTTCTGCAGCAGGCCCCAGGGGGACCAGGGAAGCACACAGGGGCCGTGAGAACAGCAGAAGACAAGTAAACTGGATAGAGGAAAATGGAGGAGATTGGGTCCTCTAAATGCCAACCCCGCCATCCCTCCTATTCAGGTGTACAAGGGAGGCACATGGGCCCCCTGGACCATGGGGCCCGGTTGCAATCGCAACCCCTGCAACCCCTATAGTTACGCCCCTGCACTGAGTGTTCCTTTGGGGACTTGTCAGATGTAAATATATAACACCTTCGCCACACTGTGTGATCCCTTTCCCCTCAGAGTATACACTTACCGGATGCATCTGTGGCTTCTCCATAGTGATAGGTGCTGTGTAAAAAGGTTCTTTTGTTGATAGGAGAGGCAAATTTATTGAGGCCTGATTGTTTTGGTTCTGAGCTGGGAGTGGCTCAGGGATGACTGGGTGGATCACAGATGTTGTCATCAGAACCTCCCACTTCTTTCCAGAAGGTGCTGGTGTTTTCTGGAAGGAGAGGTGGGAGGGGAGGCGTAGCCATCTGGGGTGTTCTAAGGAGCTCTGACCAATCCCCAACCTGGATTGTCAGGGGCAGACCTCCTTAAATACCCAGGATCAGTCCAGTCTGGGAGGGAGAGTGTCATGTGGAAGAGTGGAGATGTAGCAGAGGTTGCTGAGGCCTCACCTGGGAGCCCCCAGTCTGGGGGGGTGATCTTGAGGCCTGGTGGCTCGGGTGCAGACAGGAGTGGAGGAGAGATCCTGGAGCAGCACAAGGAAGTAGTGGAGCAACAGAGAGGCTAAAGGTAAGGCTCTTTAAAGGATCTACCGGTGTTGTTGTCGGTGAGTGACCACCGTGGGAGCTGGATAATTGGACTGGAGCAGGGTGGGAGGATACAGTGGACAGTCTGTGGAGGTCAGAGGAGCCAGTCAGGGGAGCAGTGTCAATGGGCAGCAGGCCGGAGCGGCCAGGAGGGCTGAGGTGGCCTGGGAGAGGATAGGCTGGGAGCAGTGGTCCATCAAACCTTGTTAGCACATTTGTACTCAGCGACACCTCGAGGGCCTGTGGCCCTTGTATGTAATGGGCAGTCCGGAGGTCCTGCTGTCAGTAATGCAAGCCTCACCATGCGCTAGCTAGGGTGGAGGAAGACGTGATAGAGGTCTGATAAATATCCCTTCAGGCCTCATTGGCAAGAAGCAAGTGTTGTGCAGGAGAGAAGGAATGGAGTGTAACGGTCAGCAAGTGACAGTGTTGGAGGAAGAAGGAGTGTATATACGGAGGTATATATAGAATGGTCCCATTTCTGAATTCTTGGGGTATCCCACAGTCATCCCTACCCCATTGGCGATTGGCTACATTTGGGGGCTCGTTTCCGGGATTCACCCGTAAAGCTGCCAGTCATTGCCCCTAGCAACCGCAAGAGAATTGAGCCAGGGAACTGTATTTGTTCTATTGTCAATGTGGACTGAACCCGGGGGAAGGATTTGTGTGTCTGCCTGCTGTAACAGTAAAGCAACTACAAGTGTGCCGTTGTCCATACCAACTAGTGGGAGTGGTCGTAATTGCCACTCCTGCTCGCCCAGTCGCTCCATCCGGTGCTGGGGCAGACACTTGCATTATCCTGCAATTTAGTGACTTTGTCACCATGTGCTGTTACCCATGGCACCTATGCCGGGTGATTGCGCCCATGGATTACAAATATGTCCAGAGATCTGCAAAAGCTGGACATTACTCACTGGAGTAAAAATATGCCCAGCGCTCTGCAAAAGCCAGGCATCTTGAACGTTGTGCTCCAACTCCTGCTTACAGTTAAGTATGGCTGGGACCAGTGTTCCCCAACCCTGTCCCCAAGGCCCACCAACAGGTCATGTTTTCAGGATTTCCATTATTTTGCACAGGTGATTTGATCAGTTTCAGTGCCTTAGTAATTACCTCAGCTGATTCATCTGAGGGAAATCCTGAAAACATGACCTGTTGGTGGGCCTTGAGGACTGGGTTGGGGAACACTGGCTGGGACTGTTCTTGTTGTTAAGGGGAGAGACTGTGTTACAAAGATGCTTTCCAGCAAAACAGTGGCTACTACAAATAGTGGCTACTACAAATTACTGTTGTTACCAGCAAGCGCCAGCAAAGTCAGCATGTCTGGACAAGTTCTGCTAGTGTCAGCATGTCTGCAGTTTCATACTTCACACAAGGGGTTACAGCAGCATGACCCGCAGCAAGCCTGCCTATCAGGACTTTTGGCGCCAGCTCGTCTGGTAATGTGGGGGCGGCGCCACACCCTAGAAGAGACACAGCTCTTGCAGCTAGCTGCAGACACCATGAGGAGAAAGATGGCGGAAGGTGGATGTTTGTCACCAGCACTAACTTGGTTCCTGGGCAGGCTGGAGCGGACCCTAGTTGATACCAGAGTTCGACTGGAGCCTCACAGGGGACTCGCCCTACAAGTGATCGAAGGGGTGGTGCGGCCGTGCCTGATATGCCTGGCCTGCCAGATTCCTACAGTGGAGGTCACTGCCTGGGCCCGGTGTTGCCATTGTGATGAACCGCTTACTGGGCTGGTGTCAGTACCTCACGAACCACTATACTACACGGTGGACCTACATTCAGGGCTATGTCATCCACAGTCGCGGAAGTAACGGAAGGCCAGAGAGGGCCTGGAATCATCACGTAAAGGCTGGGTAAAGTTGTGGCCTGGCGACTGGTGAATAAAGAGGACGTGGGAGGAGGAGCATTGGAAGCCTGTGACCTGGCCAGGGACCTAATACATGTAAGTACTGCCATGCAGGAGTTAGTTAAAGTCCCTGATATGCCAGTTGGACCTGAGTCCATTGCCATAGCCATCTGGAGAGAGCCGCTGCCAGAGAGAGATGCTATCTCAGGTGAGCTGGGTGGTGAAGGTGAGGACCGGGTCATAAATTTGGACTCCCCCAGAATGCAGCAGGAGTTGGGGTCATTAGAAGAGCTAGTGGAATGGTCTTCTCTGGAGTCAAGTTCAGAGGAAGAAGAGGAGTGGGAAACTGGGGAGTCGGGCAACTCCCCTGATAACTGAACCAGAACCCACCCTGATCCCTGAACCCACTGCAGGAGCCCTGATCCGTGTACAGCAGCTGCCCTCCACCACCCAGACCAGGGCACCCACCCACCAACAATAGGTGACAAGATAACCAGATACTGAAGTTCTTCCCGGGAGAGCTGCCGAGACTGTCTAGGTTTCAAAGGGAAGTGCAATGGAGCGTGGCCTTGGAGTGGGGTCTGGACTTCTCATTTGTCCCACCTAAAATAATGGTCGTCGTGGAGAATTCAAGAGAGGAATGGGAGGATGACCTTGTTTGGGATTTTCTGCACATTCCGAGGCCGCAGAGAGGGTCAGATAGTGTGCTATGGACCCGGTTCCTTGATATCAAGGAGGAATGGCGGATTGGAAGGTCGAATTATGGAGACAGAGTGATAGTGATTAAAGTGGGTTGGCCGACCCAAAGTTACTCCATCTCCAGGGAGACAGAAGTAGGGGGGCTAAGATGATTGCTGGATCCCCAGTACTATGCTTGAAGAAAGACTGTGTGGGGCCAGTTTGAGCATAGACCCACCACAATGACTGTTGGATAGTATAGCATGGTTTTTGTTCTTCGGTTTTTCACTGACTGTTGCAAGAACAGGCCAGCCTGCCCCCCTGTGCCCAATGGAGGAACTTTCTTTTGAAGGACACTCGGTGAGGTTTGTTTCTACCTGCTACAATTTGAAGAGCCTGTTGTCCAGGGAGGGGCCCCTCCTACCAGGAACTTTAAAGAGAAACTCTTTGCTACTGATTTTTATCTCTTGCAGTGCACCTGCAGTGACATTATAACTAGTGTTGAGTGAACCCGGACTGTAACGTTCAGGTAGGGGCAGGGCAGCCAATCAACAAGCGTTTCACTGGTTTCCCCTTAGAAACCATCACAGCCATGCCTACTAATGGCATGGCTGTGAATGGCCAGTGCATCATGTGACCCAGCCTCTTTATAAGCTGGAGTCACTTGATGCTGCAGTCACATGCTCTCTGAGACTCTGACTAGTATAGGGAGAGGAAGCTGCCAGCGTTTTTGTGAGGGACAGATTGCAGACATTTTAACATCTGATCCTGCATCCTGAGATTACTACTACTGTTGCTCTGAGGGACAGATTGCAGATCTCAGCCTGCATTACACAACGATCTGATTGTGGAATAATTTGAGGTTTCACATACTGCTGTTTTGAGTGACAGATTGCAGATCAAACCCTGAATTACAGAACGATCTGACTGCACTAGGTAGAGGCTTCTGCTTAGAGGGACAGATTATTGTTCAAAAATCATCACCTAGTTCTAAAGGGAGAGCTTCCAGCTGTTGCTTAGAGGGACAGATTATTGTTCAAAAATCATCTCCTAGTTCTATAGGGAGAGCATCCAGCTGTTGCTGTAAGTTACAGATTATTGTTCAAAAATCATCTCCTAGTTCTAAAGGGAGAGGTTCTAGCTGTTGCTGTAAGTGACAGATTATTGTTCAAAAATCATCTCCTAGTTCTAAAGGGAGAGCTTCCAGCTGTTGGTGTGAGCGGTGCATTTCTTGCACCAAAATAAAAAGTCCATCTACGTTGGTGTTTTCAAAAAAAAAAAGAAGGTATTAATTGGTATTAATAAATACTTACATAGGGCTACATAGTACATTTGTGGGCTCAATGAGGAGAGCAAATAAGGGACGTGGTCATGGTGCTGCTGGTGATGCTGGTGATGCTGGTGTTGGTGGTGTTGGTGAACCTCCTGTTGGAAGGAGAGGACGTGGTCGAGGTGTGCCAGCTACACGCACAAGGGAAACACCTTCCTCAGGTAGCCAACAGAACCTTCACCGGTAAATGGTAGGCCCGAATGCCCCTCAACGATTGGTAAGGCCAGAACAAGTACAGGCGATAGTAGATTGGGTGGCTGACAATGCCTCCAGTTCCTTCACATTGTCTGCCTCCCGGTCCCTTGATGAAAGTTCAGAGTTGGCACCTGAACCCCATGGCCATCTGTCTTTCACCTCAGCCCCTTGTAAATTAGCCAAGCAGTCTGAGCCCCAAGTCATGCAAGAGACTCTTATGCTTTTTGATGACTCTCCTGGTGTGCTTTCCGTGGGCCATCCACATAGCGCTGCCCAAGAAGTGGAAGACATTGAGTGCACCGATGCCCAACCACTTCAGTTGCAGGATGAGGACATGGAAACACCAGCGCAGCACGTCTCTCTGATGATGACGAAACACAGGTGCCAACTGCTGCAGCTTTCCTCAGTGTGCAGACTGACAAGGAGGGCAGTGGTGAAGGGTGGGTGGAAGATGATGGGGAGGAGGATGATGAGGTCCTAGACCCCACATGGACTGAGGGTCGTGCGAGTGACGTGTGAAGTTTGGAGGAAGAGGTGGTGGTCGCACAGAGGCACCAGCACAACAAAAGAGGAAGCAGGTTGCAAAAGCGGAGCGAGCATCCCCTAGACAGTATGCCTGCTACTACCCACCGCACCCAGGGACCTAGCACACCAAAGGCAGCTCAAAGGCGTTCCCCCATGTGGCAGTTCTTTAGACAATGTGCTGATGACAAGACACGAGTGGTTTGCAAGCTGTGCAATGATAGCCTGAGCCGGGGCATAAATGTTCTCAACCTGAGCACAACCCCGATGATCAGGCATCTAAATTCAAGGCACAAGCTGCATTGGAATAATTACCTCAAAATCCAAGAAAGGTCTCGGCCTCCTCCTGCTTCCTCTTCTGCTGCTGCCTCGGCCTCTTCCTCCACCTCTACTGTGACAGTGTCACCTGCCACCCAGCAAACAGACGATATGACAGCAACGCCACCATGTCCACCACCGTCCCCAAGCATTTCCACATGGTCCTATGGAAGCTTACAGCTGTCTATCTGACAAACACTGGAGAGAAAGAGGAAGTACCCCCCTACCCACCCGCGATCCCTGGCCCTGAATGCCAGCATTTCAAAATTCCTGGCCTTTGAAATGCTGTCATTCCGTCTGGTGGACACGGACAGTTTCAAAAACCTGATGGCAGTGGCTGTCCCACAGTACGTGGTTCCCAGCCGTCATTACTTTCCAGGTGAGCCATCCCTTCCCTGCACAAGTCGGGGAAAGGATTAAGTGTGCACTGCGCAATGCCATCGGTGGCAAGGTCCACATAACCACTGATACCTGGACCAGTAAGCACGGGCAGGAACGCTATATCTTGCTAACTGCACACTGGGCAAATGTAGTGGCGGGTGGGCCTGAGCCGGCTAGCCATTTGGCGCATGTCCTTCCGCCACCGAGGATTGCAGGGCATTTCTCTTTGCCTCCTGTTGCCTCCTCCTCCTACTCCGCTTCCTCCTCGACCACCTACTCATCCGCTCAGCGTAACACCTTCACCACCAACATCAGCACATCCAGGGGGAAACGACAGCAGGCTGTTTTAAAACTGATATGTTTAGGGGATAAACCCCACACTGCGCAGGAGCTGTGGACGGGCATTGAACAACAGACCAATGAGTGGTTGTTGCCACTGAGCCTCAAGCCCGGCCTGGTGGTGTGCGACAATGGCCGAAATCTCGTATTGGCTCTGGGCCGAGCCGGTTTGAGGCACATCCCTTGCCTGGCGCATGTGCTGAATTTGGTGGAACAGAATTTTCTAAAAAACTACCCGGATATGTCAGAGCTGCTGCATAAAGTGCGGGCCGTCTGTGCGCACTTTTGGCGTTCTCACCCTGCTGCTACTCGCCTGTCTGTGCTGCAGCGGAACTTCGGCCTTCCCGCTCACCGCCTCATATGCGACGTGCCCACAAGGTGGAACTCCACCTTGCACATGCTGGAGAGACTGTGCGAGCAGCAGCAGGCAATAGTGGAGTTTCAGCTGCAGCACCGGGGAGCTCAGTGGAAGCACAAGGCGAAGGCAGAGAAGGAGGAGGAAGAGGCCACCAACGCAGATATGCCACCGCCAGCACCTCACAAGGCAGGTTTAGCATGGCCGAAATGTGGCAAAGCTTTGTCAGCAGCCCGCCACAACAAACAGCACCACCAGCCGATAGACAACGTCTTAGCAGGAGGCAGCATTTCAGTAACATGGTGCAAGAGTATGTGTGCACACGCCTACACGTACTGACTGATGGGTCTGCCCCATTCAACTTCTGGGTCTCCAAATTGGCCACATGGCCTGAGCTTGCCCTTTATGCCTTGGAGGTGCTGGCCTGCCCTGTAGCCAGTGTATTGTCTGAACGTGTGTTTAGCACGGCAGGGGGCGTTATCACAGACAAGCGCAGCCGCCTGTCCACAGCCAACGTGGACAAGCTAACCTTTATTAAAATGAACCAGGCATGGATCCCACAAGACTTGTCTGTACCTTGTGCAGAATAAACATTTAGACCGGACTCACACAGCCATTCGTATACCTGTTTTTTTGAATATATATTTTTGGGGCTACCCCAATTATAAACAAAAAAAAACAGTGTTGGCTACCTCCTCTTCTTCCTCGACCACCGCCACTTCCACCTACACTGCCACGGTCACGGCCTTGTCAACCTCTAGGCTCCTACTCCACATCCACCCCCCCTTCCCATGTTTTTTATTTGATTTTAATTTATTTTCCCTATCCCCATTTTTTTGTAGGGCACTCACCCTACTCTTACCCCCATTTTACTTCCTTTTGCAGCCCTCTAGCACTTGCCAGGACTTTGTTACAGCCATTTTTGTGCCTAAAAGTTCGGGTCCCCATTGACTTCAATGGGGTTCGGGGTCCGGGATAAAGTTTGGGTAACGTTCGGTGCCTAACCCGGACTTTTTCCCGAACCCGAACGTCCAGGTGTCCGCTCAACTCTAATTATAACCCATCACTCACAGGGTAGGCAGGTATAGAAGAAGTTTGGTTATTGCATGTAAAATGTTGCTCTATAGGGAGGCCTGTAACCCCCTCTCAATAGACCAGTTTTGTAGATAGTTGTAGTTAGTTGTTTTTCCCTTCTCTTAGGATTCTAACAGGATGTAACAGCTGTTCGTCCACATCCGTCGGGAGTCAATAACCTACCTACAATTATGCGGGCGGAGTACTTTTCTTCCAAGGAACGTGCTCTGGTCCAGGAATGTATATTTGTCACGTATCTTATCAGGGGTACACATACCCAATGGCTCCAAAAGGGTGTATAACCGAAGGGGATAAAAAGACTCGGAATAGTGTAAAACCTCAAAAAGTGAGGTGTATTTATTAAAACCTTCAACTCAGCAATAAAATAACAGAGCAAGCGCAGCACTTCAAAGTAACAAGCTCCCAACGCGTTTCGTATTCTCATACGTCATCTGGGGTTACCATCTCTCAGAAATGCTGCGATATTTATAGCCAACATGCACCTTTAATGGGTGCTCCTGTACTTGCGCCCGTAGGTCACCAGCGTGCGTTCCAAACACCACTTTCGGCGGAATCGGAAGTTGTACACGAGCGAGTCTGAATAATTAATTATGTGATAGGATGCCTGAATAAACCAAGTTAATCATCAGCCTGAAACATGTTTAAATGCACATAAATGAAAAGACATGAAAAGTGAGAAAAAATAATTAATAATCTTAATCGGCCTCCAGCGTGCGTTCCAAGCACCACTTCCGGTAAAAACCGGAAGCTGCACGTGGGCGGATATAAAGATGTAAAATAGGTTATCATAATCCAAAAAATGTTGAACGGACATGAGGTTATAAGCAGTCAAATTAGAACCCGATATTCATCGTTATCCATGGTGCCTTCAAAGAGGCTGTGAACGGCACGCTATGTTGTGTCGTCACGTCATTTCTGCCCGTGTGTCTATATGACGCTGGTGGAACGCGGAAGTATTGCTCAATACTTCGCGGATTATGCAGATTTGAGCAATACTTCCGCGTTCCACCAGCGTCATATAGACACACGGGCAGAAATGACGTGACGACACAACATAGCGTGCCGTTCACAGCCTCTTTGAAGGCACCATAGATAACGACGAATATCGGGTTCTAATTTGACTGCTTATAACCTCATGTCCGTTCAACATTTTTTGGATTATGATAACCTATTTTACATCTTTATATCCGCCCACGGGCAGCTTCCGGTTTTTTACCGGAAGTGGTGCTTGGAACGCACGCTGGAGGCCGATTAAGATTATTAATTATTTTTTCTCACTTTTCATGTCTTTTCATTTATGTGCATTTAAACATGTTTCAGGCTGATGATTAACTTGGTTTATTCAGGCATCCTATCACATAATTAATTATTCGGACTCACTTGTGTACAACTGTTCAGGCATAGGCAGTGGTTTCAGTAAACCCCAGGCTTTAGCATTTGACCCCTTATCGTGCTGGCAATTTGTAAAAGAGTTTACATACTTCTTGCAATTCTGATTCAGGTTGGACCACCAAAAGGAACGCTAGATCAATTCAGATGTCTACCCCGAAGTGTCAAGTTTATGGTCATGGAATGTCCTTAATATTTGAAGTCTGACTTGTTGCGGAACAAATATCTTGTCTTGATTCCAAAATTGACCCTCCTCCTTTCTTAGTGAGGATACTTCTGGTCCAGCATATTGGATAGAAGCTTGTTTAATTGCCATCTTCAGATCAGGCAAAATGAGCAAAACATTTTTTGCAGAGAGAATAGTGCTAGGTTCTGCCACTTCAGGGGTATCTGGGAACATCCTGCAGAGGGTGTCCGCTTACCCATTCTTGGACTTTGGTCGGTATGATATGTGAAAGTTGAATCTGAAGAAAAATAACGCCCATCAGGCCTGACGGGGTCTCAACCTTTTCGCTGTCCTGAGGTACTCCAGATTTTTATGGTCTGTGAAGATTAGAATGGGATGGGCAGCCCCCTCCAGAAGGTACCGCCATTCTTCCAGCGCAAATTTGATGGCCAATAACTCATGGTCACCCACGTCGTAGTTCTTTTCTGGTGGAGTCATCTTTCGGGAAGCAAATGCCACAGGGTGCAACAGGCCTTTGGGTCCTTGGTGCTGAGACAGTTTTGCACCTGAAGCTATCTCCGAAACATCCACTTCTAGGACATATGACAAGGCTGGGTTTGGGTGCTGGAGCACAGTTGCAGAGATACACAGTCCTTCAAGTTTGTCAAAAACTATTTGGGCCTCTTGGGACCATTGAAAGTGCTTTTGCTGGTGGGTTAACTGGGTGATCGGTGAGATGATGGTTGAAAATCCTTTTATGAATCTCTGATAAAAATTGGCAAAGCCAATGAATCATTGTACGCCCTTTTTGTCTGAGGGAGCTGGCCATTCTAAGATTGCTTTAATCTTCTGTGAGTCCATGGCAATCCCATCTGTGGAGATAATGAGGCCTAAAAATTGGATGGAGGATTTTTCAAAGTCACATTTTTTCGGCCTTCACATATAGTCCATGTTCTCTGAGGTTGAGAAGTACCTTCTTTACATGGATACGGTGAAGTTCCAGAGTGGTGGAAAAAATGAGAATGTCATTGAGGTACACAATGACAAAATGATCTAAGAATTCTTGGAAAATGTCATTTACAAGGTGTTGAAATGTTGCTGGGGCATTGCAGAGACTGAATGGCATAACAAGATATTCAAAACGGGTTCTGAACGCTGTCTTCCATTCGTCACCTGACCAAATTTGAACAAGGTTATAGGCTCCTCTCAGATCTAATTTGTTAAACACTTGTGCTGTTCGAAAACCCCTGGAAAAGTTCAGGAATAAGAGGGAGCCGGTATCTGTTCTTTATAGTCATTTTATTAAGCTCCCTGTAGTCCACACAGGGTCTCAGTGAACCATCTTTTTTCTCCCCAAAAAATATGCCCACTCCAGCAGGGAAAGAAGAATTTAGGATGGTTGCAGCGCCCAAGAATATTACATAAAGTAAATAATGTATAAGTGCAGCATAAATGAGGACTAAATAAGTAAAATAAAGTGAATGGATAAATATTCTTCCAAACCCCTCTTTTTTCTACCAAGTGACTCTGGGACACACCTGATGTCCCTCGAATTATTTTACTGATATTTCTTGTCTATGGCCGAGGGAGAATAAGGACTTGAAAAGGTCCCCAAAAGCTTGTCGTGTTCACAAATTGTTTAATCTAGACTCTCCTCGGATATTGGAACAAGTTTAAACCAGTCCACTGCTTACCTTCTGTCGCAAGTCTTGGGCAAAACTTATAGAACAATACGGTAAGTCAGAGACGTTACGGGGTCGTTGTAAAGTTGTGGAACATTTACTGTAAAAGGTTCTTAAGAATCTAGTAAAACAGTAACACATGGAGTTACTGTAAGAGTAAAAAA
>BLSH010417935.1:634775-656278 GCA_018402905.1 Glandirana rugosa | reverse complement strand
GGGCTGTTTGGTGGTGGCTGTGTATAAAAATGGTTGCAGTTCCTAAACTTTGTACTTGATATTTATGTTCAACCCCTTGAATTAAAGCTGAAAGTCTGGTCTGCACTTTAAAATGTATTTGTATTGTTTCATTTTAATTTTATTCTGGTGGCATACAGAGCCAAAAGTATGAAAATTTTGCCTGTGTCCAAATATATATGGACCTAACTGTATGTACACTGGCAGAAAAATATAAAATCTAGCTTTCTTAATCGGTTTCCCTGCTGCTGTGCAGGCCTGGCAGCAGGCCCTGGGATTCTCCATGACCTCTTGTTTTATCTATGCTTGTTGCTCAGCTCAGTGATCATTGGCTTTACACGTCTCCCCTCTAGTAGAGCACATCACAGCTTGAATTAAAAAAAAAAAAAAAATATATATATATATATATACTTTAGTTTCAGTTTAAACCCCTATTAGTTTATAAAGAGAGTATTAGTAGGATCAGATTGTAGGTTGTAACTGAGTGCATTATGAGAAACCAACACTTTCCTTTTCAGATTTTGGAGCATTCTTATAAAATTAGTGCAGCTGATCATATACAGCTTTTTCATTTTCAAATGCATTATTCTTAGCTTATGTGCCTTTTAAGATGATACCCTAAGACTTTTTAAATCTGATTCCAGGACAATGCCTGATGGTTTGAGCATGCTTTCTAAGAGTCTATGACAAGGTTTTCTCTGCAGATGCCATACTTCGCTAAATGAGACATGGCTGTCATTTAACCGAATAATACTGTACTAAATTTAGATGAGCTGTGGGAAGTCAAAAGGACTGCCTTTAAGAACCAATTCTATTTAGGTCTTTCAGAATCTGTCAATGACATTTTGGCAACTTACTACAATCAGAAGACCTAAAAAATGCCATGAGACTGGCCTTTAAAAACAAAGTAGCAACACATGATCCATAATATTTTTTTATTTTAGAGGAAATAAAATAATAAAGGCACAAACATTAGATACCATGTATTTTGGAAAAACCTATTACATTTTTAATCTCAGACTGGGTGTCAAGTATGGACCAGTGTAAGGTCGGAGATGTCTTGAACTTCACTCAGCTTTTTAGGCTCAAGGTTTTTAAATATGCTTCCTAAATATATTTCAACCATAGTGGCACCTTTAACCAATCTAACTCATAAGGACCAAGCCATTCCAGCATCTTAAGCAGGGATCAAAAATAACAAAACAGATGTCTTCTCTCAATTTAATTTTCACTTTCACCCATAAATTTGGATCCAAAAAAATTGAAATTGATAATGATCTTTCCAGAGGCTTTTTTGTTCCCTGAGTTAATGCCTTAGAAGAAAAAACATCATGCTAACTGTATTGAAATCTGCCTTTGCACTTGGTTTGCCCATCTGATTCAAAGAATTTTAGGTTTATGACCCTCATGGGGTAGCCTTTCACTTACCCATTGTCCATCTGGCTATGGGGGGTAAAACAATTTCATGGCGTCTGACTGTGGGTCAGTAAGACCATTCAGCTCTTGTAGTGCCACTTTTGGTAGCCCTCCCGTAGGGGGATACCATATCTTATGTAAAAGCCTGCACTACCTTTGCCAGAAGTAAATCATAACACGTCTATTCACCTGGCATCTACCCTTTCTTTTTTCATACATCCTTGGATTAATAGTACCATGGATTTTTTGGTGAATCTGTTTGAGTCTGGGGTCAAGTCTGTAATCTGGATATGAAAAAAAATGGCACATTTTTTTCCTCTAACCCAATCTTTGACTGGCCGACAGTTAGCTGAGCTCTTTCTTTAACATATTTTTTCTTCTTCACAGTATGCCTGAAATAGTGTGTTTGTTTGGAAAGGTTTAAAGTGGTTCTAAAGGCTAAACCAAACAAGAAAGCGCCGATCTGATATAAGCACCCAAAATACCAGAATATTCGAGCATAATAAAAAGCTTTAATTATACTTGGTCCATCGGAACAGACACAAAGGTTCAGCAAAAAGGATGGAATGAATGCGCTGGGACTCACTGATCAGGTGTGATGACTGTAGCTGTGCCTGAAGGGATGGATAGTTGTCTCTGTGTGCTGGTGTTCCAGGGAGTGGGCAGGCAGCCCGTGAGTGGTGAGCTCCATCCCTGATGGAGGTGTGGGCTCCGCTGGGCTCAAAAGTGCTGCTGGTTCTAAAGGCTGAAGTTTTTTTTACCTTAATACATTATTTGCCAGTCCCCCTTTATACTTAGCTGAGCCTGATCTTGATTCAACAATGTGCACGAGAGCAAAGGCTCTCTTCGCTCTCTCCCTCCTCATAGACTCAGAGACAGCAGCGTGAGCCATTGACTCCCAGTCCTGCCAATCACAACCAGTGAGGAGGGAGCAGGGGCAAGGCCAAGCCCATGCTCTGTGTGTCTATGGATACACAGATCCGGCTTGGGACCATTGCACAGAGCAGGTAATTGTTTGTGTTTGTTATTAAGAAAAAATATAAGGGTTTATAATCACTTTAATTTTGTTTGAGATTTTGGCAAGATTTTGTTTTCTGATTAGGTATCCCCTTGTCATTTGTCTTTACAAATCCAAACAAACAGCCAAATTGAGAGAAGCAATTAGTCTTTTTTAGTGCTGTGTATTGGAATACGAGTTTGAATGACTAAAAATGATTTCCATTTACAAAAAAACTACTTTTTTTCACACTTCCTCTAGGGTCTCCTCTTTTCACTGTACTCATGGCATAGATGCAAAATGTACCTCCACTTTTTGGGTATTGGTGCCTGATTTGCTTCTTCATCCCTGGTTTAAATGGTTGTACGCCTAAAGACAAAAGTCACATTTTTCTGATGCTCTGAGCGATCTTTTACTAAGAATGAACGGGCATTGCTGATTGTTCCTTCATAATAGTGACAGATTACTCTGGGATCCGTGTGTCTATCTGCAGCTGCCTTTACATATGCACAGCCCCAGCACTTTTATGAATAAATGATCATTGATTTTTGGTCGGTGACATGTATGACATCAGGTCAGCACTGATGATCACAGCGCCGGGTTGTGTATATGTGAAAGCAGTTGCAGAAGGACACACAATGAAACAGACGGCCCCTCTCCTTTCTAACAGTATTGTTGGACAGTGGGGGACAAACTTCCTACTATGCTCCTTAGCAACCAAGGGACAGATTTGAATTGGTTAAGCTACATGTGCTTTGTACCCTGGGGGGAATACATTTTTTATTTTTTCATTTTTTATTGTAGGTACTTATATAGGGCTGTCAATTTACACAGCGCTTTACATATACATTGTACATTCACATCAGTCCCTACTCTCAAGGAGCTTACAATCTAAGGTCCCTAACTCACATGCATACACATACTAGGGGCAATTTTAGACAGGATCTAATTAACCTACCAGCGTGTCATTGGAGTGTGGAAGGAAACCGGAGTACCCGGAGGAAACCCATGCAAGCAGAAGGAGAACATGCAAACTCCCGGCAGGTAGTGTCGTGGTCGGGATTCAAACCAGCGACCCTTTTGCTGCTATCCACTACACCACTGTGCCCCCCATTACACCACTGTGCCTCCCATAAATTCAGTTTAAAAAGCTGTAATGAGACTTTTTTAAGGAAAAGGGATGTTCTTTTCAGGATAATGAGTTGAACATTTTGAACAGGGAGAACAATAGTTTGCAAGAGCTGTGAAAAAATACCGTCAACGTCATACAGGAACAAGCATCCCTGGACAGGGATGAGGGGCCTTTGTCACAGCTGTCTTCCACATATAATGCCATTCTAACATCTCTATATCAGCAATTTGACAATTTACACCTTGAGCAACGTGAATTAGAGGAATAACAACTATAAATACTTCCTGATGGATTATGGATGGATCAACTTCCAAGGATGGGATTATGTAACTAGAACATGGTGATTCCACAAATTTCACATGCCCCATCCTATTCTTGGACAATCAACATCTGCTTAACACATGTCATTGTGATTGGATAATGGGTGTCTGTTCTATCTGTGTGAATATAAACGCTGAGGTATAGTCCAGACCAGCCTTTCTCAACCTTTTCAACCCAGAGGAACCCTTGAAATAACTCAAGGAACCCCCTACTAAAAGTTACTATATCTCCAACTCGTGATACATTAGTGTGATGGTCAGTGGAAAGAATGTGCCTTACATTTGTGGTCATTGGGAAGAATGACCCTCTTACAGACTGCTAAAAGATCAATGGTGTCAGTTGGAACTTATCTGAGAGACAGGAATCACTCAATTGCTCAAGGAACCCATAGCAACCGTTGGAGGAACCCTGGTTGAGAAACCCTGGTTCAGACACTCACTAGAACTGAAGAAGTGGCTTGGATAAGCTATGAAATGTTTTTAAAGCTATTGTCTCCCCCAAAAAAATGCACCTCCAATTTATCTGGTGGCGGGAGCACGGTGTGTGTGATCACTTTGCAAATATAGGAAGGATTGACTTTCTTGATTGTGAAAGAAGATTTGCACCAATTTTGTGTTGCATTGCACTGTTTATAATGGACTATCAGCCTAAATTATGTACTGCTTGCCTTTGCTGCAGAGGAATCTGATCTTTGTATCAGGAAGAGGACTGTGTCACATTTGCACTCTAGCACTGAGCACTTTGTTTTGATGAATATAGCACTTTATCTAATTTTTCAGTCTCATTATAGGAATTGATTCATGGTTTATATTTATTCTGTATAGTAGTGGGGACAACATTATTATAGCACTTTATTGTGTGTCTTTAGCACTGAGCACTTTCTTTGGATGTATATAGCAACCTATAAAGTCCTTTTAGTTTTGCTATAGGATATGGTGTACTGTTCACAATCATTCTTTATATCAATGAGGAGAACATTGTAATGGTATTTGATTTTATTCTGTAATATACATTTTTAATACATTATTGCTAAATTTTTGCACATGTAGGAAACTGTCTTGGTACGTATCGGCAGCGCAACCACACTCTTCACTTTATTTAGTCACACCAAATATTGTCTTGATTTAGATTTTTCTTCTTTTCGCACAATTACATTTACATTTTGCAAGCATTCTTACTTTACAGTATATCTTCACATCTGCCCAAAACTTTTACACAGTACTGTATATACTGTATATACAGTATCAAAGACAGTAGAAGGCAGCAGATCCCTGCACTTACACTTTCTTTTTTGCTTTGGTACATATCCCCTAGGGCAGTTCTCAGCCACCAGCCCCTCCACCCCCATTCCATTTGTTTGACCTTCCCTTGCCTATTAACCTACAAAATGGCTAGAACTGATTTTTAACATTTGTCTCTCATTGACTTCAATGAGATTTGGATTTGGCACCTGAGTATTACTCGTGTTCATTGAACCCTGCTTGAACCAAAACCCAGATGGGTTCAGCTCATCACTAGTAGCTAACTACAACTAGAGAAACCAAGACTTGGATAACTGAGAACCCTCACAGACATGCAAGGGCATTAATAATTTGTGAGTATGAAAGTCTTCCTCCGTTCCTCCTCACTAAACCAAGGTACCAAGGTATCTCTCTGACCTAGAAATGTATGGAGGCCATCCACTGAAGTTATGTGTGACAATGGCACGCTTTGGGTTAAAAGTATCTCATTAAAAAAGGGGGGGTGGGGATCTCTTGTAAAAAAATGTTTGTTGAAACTGTAGGGATAATGGACTAGCAGTGATCCATTAAAACCAGTTTTCTACCGGCCCATAGTAAAATGACGTAATTTACTTTAGACACTGATATCTCAGAGATGCCTGCAGCTGCAGGCATCAATGAGGTATCATTCTCTTCAGCCGGCGATTCCCTTCACCATAAGAATGATCATAGTGGCTGCCCAGCCGCTTGATCGTTCTTACAGGCAGCGGTAGGGGACGCCCCCCTGCCGCCGCCATCCGGTGCCTTTACCGACTCACCTCAGCGATCGGCGGGTCGGAGGACGGAACCACCGCGGCCGGAAGGAAGTACTATTGAGATGCGAGGGATAGATCGTCCCCCGTCATCTCTATGGCTCTCGGAGTACCGGGCGTGACGTCATGACGTCACGTCCGGTCCGGCAACAGTAAACAAAGCCGGTTTTCCGGCTAGAAAGCATCAGATCGTTATTTTTTTTTTTTTTGATCTGATGCTTTCCAGCTTGGAGGAGAGGTATGAGGTCTTATAGACCCCACACCTCTCCATAAATAGTACCTGTCATGCAATATTTCTATTACAAGGGATGTTTACATTCCTTGTAATAGGAATAAAAGTGATCAAGTTTTTTTTTTAAAGGGAAAGTGTAAAAATCAAAAAAAAAAAATAAAATAAACAATAAAAAAAAAAAAATTAAAGCGCCCTTGTCTCCGTGAGCTCGCACGCAGAAGCGAACGCATACGTAAGTCGAGTCCGCATATATTAACGACGTTCAAACCACACATGTGAGGTATCGCCGCGATTGTTAGAGTGAAAGCAATAATTATAGCACCAGATCTCCTCTGTAACTCTAAACATGTACCCTGTAAAAATTGTTAAAGCCTTGCCTATGGGGATTTTAAAGTACTGATGTGTGGCGCCATTTCACGAGCGTGCGCAATTTCAAATCATGACATGTTGGGTATCTATTTACTCGGCGTAACATCCTCTTTCACATCATGTAAAAAATTGTGCTAACCTTACTGTTTTGTTTTTTTTTAATGCATGAAACTGTTTTTTTTTTTTAAAAAAAACGCGTTTGAAAAATTACCGCACAAATACCGCGCAAGATAAAATGTTGCAATGACCGCCATTTTATTCCCTAGGGTATCTGCTAAAAAAATATATATAATGTTTGGGGGTTCTGAGTAATTTTCTAGCAAAAAAATGATGATTTTTACATAGAGCAGCAAAGTGCCAGAATTTTCCCGGTAAGGAAGGGGTTAAATGGGAAAAACTTCATAGATTCATAGATGCTGCTAATAGGGCAATGTGTTCTGTGTGTGCCCAACCAAGTTAGAGGTTCATAGGTGAAAGTCGTCAAAGAACGTGATGGGGGGGCCTTATCTAGGAAGGAATATTTCTTATTCACCCGATTTGGAAAAAATACAAATATTTTTTAAATGTTTACTGTATAGTCTCAATCTTAATAAAGAAAATATGTACACAGCAATTATATGATACATTTAATTGACTAGAAGAGATGGTTCAGAGAGATGCCAGGTGATCATGAGGGAACTGGTCTGCCATTTCCTCTGTTGAGTCTTGATGAGTCATAGTTGGAGGAGGGTATTAAGGTCCCCTTCTTAACCACTTAAGCCCCGGAAGGATTTCACACTTTAGGACCAGAGCACTTTTTGCAATTCGGCACTGCGTCGCTATAACTGACAATTGCGCGGGCGTGCGACGTCGTACCCAAATGAAATTTGCGTCCTTTTTTTCCCACAAATAGAGTTTTCTTTTGGTGGTATTTGATCCCCTCTGCGTCATTTCTGATCGTCGCTATAAACAAAAGAAGAGCGACAATTTTGCAAAAAAACGCACATTTCTTACTTTTTGCTAAAATACAAATCCAAAAAAAAAATATAAAAAAACATTTTTTTTCAACGGTTTTGGCCGATTTGTATTCTTCCTCATATTTGTGATAAAAAAATTGCAATAGGCGTTTATTGATCGGTTTGCGCAAAAGTGGCCGCTTTTACGGATGAGGAGAATTCATTTCTGGGGTTTTTTATTTTATTTACATTTTTTATTAGTAATGGCGGCGATCTGCGATTTTTAGCGGTACTGCGATATTGCGGCGGACATGTCGGACCATTTTGACACTTTTTTGGGACCATTGGCATTTATACAGCGATCAGTGCTATGAAAATGCACTGATTACTGTGTAAATGCCATTGGCAGTGAAGGGGTTAACCTGAAGGGGGTGCTCTAAGGGTTAACTGTGTTCCCTGGGCATGCTCTAACTGTGACAGTGTTTGACTGGCAGGGGAAGAGGAGTGATCACAGCTTCCATTTACAGGAAGGCTGTGATCACAGCCCTTCCCCCTCACACAGAACGGAGATACGTGTTTACTTACACGGACCTCCGTTCTTTAACTGCGGGGGGGCATCGCGGGTAGACGGTGGAGATCGAGTCCGCCGCACCCGCTCCCTGGCCCCCCCCGAACACTGTGAGCGCGCGAGTGCACCCCCGGAGGCGCGCGCTCACAGTGCATGGTATCGCAGCCGCCGTCGTATGACGGGGGTTTGCGATATCGAGCCACCTTGTCGCCGTCAACCTGCGGTTGGCGGTCGGCAAGTGGTTAAGGGGGAGATGTAAGAACATGTATGCCCTCCTCTGGCCACCATGGATTTATCTATATACATGCACTATTTATTCTTTTTGGCTGTAGTGTGCGCATTCTGTAGTGCTGGGCTTGATTAAAGCGATTTGTTAACCCCCAAAAAAACACAGATCTTGCTCCCTTAAAGCATATTATACAGCAGAGTGCTTGTGCTGTGTCATTTGGCCCCTTGTATCACCTGTAATACCTGGCTGATCCTGCCAGTTTCTACCTTCCCCTGTATGCTGACTCTGAAATATTAGGGCTGCAGAGCTCTGAGACCGGAGTCAGTAAGTGCCTCCATCAGCCACAGCCCTGCTCTCTGTCTCCTGTGTCCTCTCCCCCCTTCCCTCTCTGAGTGTCTGCTCCTGCTGCTCTCATAGTTAACATTAAAAGCCCCCATCCCTTCTGGATTAGAACAAGAAGTTCCCCTGTGTCTGTGTTGTATAATAAATATGCTTATCTGTACTGATAACACAACGTCTTCCTGTGATCATGTGACTCCTCAGCTCTGCCTCTCCTCCCTACTCTCCTCCCAAGCTAATGTTAGTTGCAGTGCTCGGCCCCATCTACTGGAAATGTCAGCTAGGCAGAGAAGGGAGAGGAGGCAACTGATCACAGGAAGACGCTGTGTTATCAGTACAGATAAGCATATATATGATATAACACAGACGCAGGGGAACTTTGTTATAATACAGAGGGGATAGGACCATTTTATAGAAGTTGCTTGACAACCACTTTAAGGGTTTCTAAACTATAGTTTAGTTCGTTAGTGTGTGCTAATATTCTGAGATTCTTCATTGCTGACTTGTCTTATTACAGTTTTCCAGAAATCTCCACCTGCTTGACCTTGCTTTAACCACAATTCTGTATTTGTCAAATGATTTGATTTCAATGACTGGCTGTCTGGCTCCATAGACTTAACCTCTCATATGTCCTACTTCTCTGCTACTGTATCTAAGTGGTGTTAAACTTGGCTTGCCTTTAATATTCCACTGGAGCTCTTTGTGGCCACACTTTGTAGTGACTTTATATAGCACCTGTTTGGAAATGACTACACTCAATAATCCAGCACTTAAGAATCAGAGGGTTATCAAATATTCATAGTGGCTAGCTCTTACAATGCTATTGTGAATGATAATTGCCTATGTGACTATCTATTTATTGATCTATTTAATCGTTCTCTTCGTTCCTCTCATTACCTCCTGCTCTCTAGCTCCTTCGTCACCTCCTCCTTGTCTCGCCTCCAGGACTTTTCCAGAGCCTCTCCAATCCTATGGAACTCCTTTACCCCAACCTGTCCGAGTATCTCCTACTCTATTAGCTTTTAGACGATCCCTGAAAACCCTCCTCTTCAGAGAAGCCCATCCTACCCACACCTAACAACTACATTTTCATTTTCTACATCAGTTCACCCCCCACAGTTATTACCTTTTGTTTTACTTGACCCTCCCTTCTAGATTGTAAGCTCTAAGAAGCAGGGTCCTCTGATTCCTCTTTTATTGAATTGTATTGTAACTATACTGTCTGCCCTCATATTGTAAAGTGATGCGTGAACTGTTGGCGCTATATAAATTCTGTATAATAATAATAATAATAATCTACCTATCTGGTTCACTTATATGTATACTGAATAATTTCTTTAATACACTTTATGAATTTAACATAAGTGACATAAGGACAAAACATATTTTGGTAACTTTTCTTGATATTATATAGCTCACACTGACTCAATGAAAACACCATACACAGACTGCTGTTAAATTATTAGTTTTATTTGCTAGGTGAACAAAGGATTCTCTGTTACAATCGCTTTTATTATATTTCAGCTGCTATCCTTACAGAACAGTCAGTCACTTCTGATTAATACTGTGCTAAGTTACCAGCACAGCACCTAACCTTAAAATTTAGGTCTGATTTCAGTAAGCCACATTGTGATTTCTCAGGGTTACATGATGTGCAAAATCATTTTTCTTTTTACTGCTTTTCATGATAAACCCAATAATCATTTTAGCCATGGGTGACTTTTGCTATGTTTACCACTTTGAAGCAATCTAAATGTTAGATTAAGAAACAAGAAGATTCTGAATGTGAACTTATGTGACCCATGCCCATGGGAACTCCAATATACAGAATTCTGAGGCTTATCTACAAAACTTGTATGAAATGACGAATTGAGGTTTTGTACACAGCAGCAATCAGAATCAAATGCAGCATCTGACTAATTATTATGGGCAATACCTCTACTAACATATGGCTGAAAGTTGCCATGGTTGGGACAGGCCCCAATCACATTTATTTGCATCAGACACAGCAAGACTACGCTAAACAAACATCTCTACTATATGTAACATGAGCTAATGACAGCTACTTTCTAAGCAGTTTATAAGCAAAAACATTAGATCACGGTGCTTTTCCTCTCTCCAGGGATCCTGTTTTCTGGGAAAATGTTCTTGGTGACACTACACAATGTTCCATATTTCCAGTGCCACCATGCAGTGCCTGTGAAGTGTATCTCACAGCTTCCCAGATGGCTTTCATTATTTTGTTGACAGGCCGCCAGCCAAACACTTTCTAGCCCAAAGAAACATCTCCAGAGGAGAAAACATCTGGATGAGACCTCTTAGCATGAAACGGTGGGATTTATCTGCTAAACTTAGGCTCTTCTGCAGTAGCAAATAAACATAAACTTAAAAAAAAAACATATACTATGTTATGTCGGTAATGAATGTAGAAGTAAAGAAAACTCCCCATGGAACAGTATGTTCGGAAAGCTTTGCTACATTTTATTCTATAGAACTATACAGAGGATGTTCTTTGCATGAATACTAATGATCAGCCTTATTATTTTAGCAAATCAAAAGCATATTAAACACATTTATGATGTCTGTGCAAATCTATTATCTTAATTAAAACACGTTAATTGGTGGACGACATGTATTACAGTGCAATATTTTATTATTAGAAGGTACATAAACTAGGTTTAATACTATAAAGAATATAGAACATACATTTTTGTTCAATTCAATTGTCATAATTGTACATGGTGGCCTACTTACAGTAGCTTCCTGAAAATAATACTGATCTGTCGTTCATATACTTTATTTTTTGATTTAAATGGAAAAGAGTACAAGAGCTGGAGGTCATAAGTGTCAGGAGCATTTTATAATGTAGAGCAAGATACATCATCATTTCGGAAAATACAGGAATGCAAGTAAGGGAATGAGGGAGAACTTCAATAAAACATATTGCTTTTACAGTGAGCCCTCGTGGGTGCTATGGTAGTAGTATTTTTAAGGCAAAGCACTTTTCATGCTTTAATGAACTTTTAGGTATGGACTATGAAAGGTCCATAAAGACATAAATGAGCGAGTTTGGGGTGGAAGAACTTGATTAGCTGGCACAGAGTCCTGACCTCAACCTGATAGAACACCTTTGGGATGAATTAGAGTGGAGACTGCAAGCCAGGCCTTCTCGTCCACATCAGTGCCTGTCCTCAAAAATGCCCTTCTGGAAGAATGGTCAAACATTCCCATAGACACACTCCTATACCTTGTGGACAGCCTTCCCAGAAGAGTTGAAGTTGTTATAGCTGCAAAGGGTGGGCGAAGTCAATATTGAACCCTAAGGACTAAGACATGTGATAGTAAAGGCAGGCGTACCAATACTTTTGACAATATAGTGTGCATATAGGCTACAATATCCTAGCACAGAAAGCACATTGTTTACCCTAAGGCCTCTTTCACATGGGTGACATAAAGAGGCAGCTGAGAGACAGTTTTGCTGCCCTCCTCTATGTGGGACCTAATCAGAGTACCCAAAGTTTGGCAGGAACCACCACACAGAGTTATTTGAATTATGTTTGTATTGCAGAAACCAAGGCAGGCATAAAACTGGTACTACATATACTGCAGACCATATAGTTTTCCAGGCAGAGGAAGTAATGTTTATCAGAAAGGCAGTTTTCCAGTAGTATTATTTTATACATTTACAGATCACAGAATGCCAGAGGAGCACTTTCCTTGGAGGAGTTGTAGTGTTATTGCATCACACTATGATCCCTCTAAGTTCCTGCAGATATCCAGCTACTGGTGATAGACTGTTCCAGGAAGCTGACAAAAGAGCACCCAGGCCAATTCTGACATTTCTCTGATAGATGTAAAATTTTTTTTTGCTAGAAAATTACTTAGAACCCCCAAACATTATATATTTTTTAACCACTTCAATACTGGGCATTTTCACCCCCTTCCTTCCTAGACCAATTTTCAGCTTTCAGCGCTGTCGCACTTTGTATGACAATTGCACGGTCATGCCACACTGTACCCAAATTAAATTTTTTTCACACAAAGAGTGCTTTCTTTTGCTGGTATTTAATCACAACTGGGGCTTTAATTTTTGTGTACTACAAATGAAAAAAGACAGAAAATTTTGAAAAAATTAATTTTTGCAAACAAGTAATTTTTCTTCATAAATTTTGATCAAAAATTATACTGCTACACCTCTTTGGTAAAAATAATGTGATGGGGACACAGATGTTGTGTGCACTGTGACAGATGTGATGGGGGGATAGACAGATGTTTTGGGGACTGGTACAGATGTGATGGGGGGCAGATGTTTTGGGGACTGTGGCAGATGTGGTGGGGGACAGATGTTTTGGGGACTGGTACAGATGTGATGGGGGCCAGATGTTTTGGGGACTGGTACAGATGTGATTGGGGCCAGGTTTTTTGGGGACTGGTACAGATGTGATGGGGGACACTGACAAGTGTATGGGGACAGGGGAGATAGCGGTGCTTGGTGTACTATTTGTGAGGGAATCTGTGACAGCTCTCTGCATAAGATCATCCTTACACACTGAGCTCGGCAGGGAGAGTTGTTTACATTGTGACGGCTGTGATTGGACACAGCCGTCACATGATCGGGAGGGCCAATCACAGCGCCCATATCCCGATCTCTGCTCAGTTGGATCCTGTGATCGTAACAATTCCTGACCATCCACTCAGAATGGTGGAAGGCACACATGACCGTTTATGTACAGTGGCAGGGTGGGAAGTGGTTAAGCAAAGGCCCTAAAAGATAAAATGGTCACATGGTATTTGTTTTTCAAATGCTAATTTTTGGGAAAAAATACACTTTCATCAATTATAGTGAACACAAACACAATATAATGCCCAATTTTTTTGAAAAATATAAAATATGAGCAAATAGATATCAAACATGTCATGCTTTAAAATTGCGCACATCCAGCAGGGAGGAAATTACTTTTTTGTTGTGCAGAATCGCCTGCTGTACAAAACTGTCCTGGGTTAATATTGTAGCCTCAACCATGGTCCTGGTATAACCACCCTAATACAAGGCCACATATACAGTATCTCACAAATATGAGTACATCCCTCACAGTTTTGTAAATATTTTATTATTTCTTTTCATGTGACAACACTGAAGAAATGACACTTTGCTAGAATGTAAAGTAGTGAGTGTACAGCTTGTATAACAGTGTAAATTTGCTGTCCCCTCAAAATAATTAAACACACAGCCATTAATGTCTAAACCACTGGCAACAAAAAGTGAGTACACCCCTAAGTGAAAATGTCCAAACTGCCATGCGACACGTTAGTATTACAAGGTCTCAGGTGTGAATGGGGAGCAGGTGTGGTAAATTTGGTGTCATCGCTCTCATTCTCTCATACTGGTCACTGGAAGTTCAACATGGCACCTCATGGCAAAGAATTCTCTGAGGATCTGAAAAAAAGAATTGTTGCTCTACAAAAAAATGGCCTAGGCTACAAGAAGATTGCCAAGACCCTGAAACTGAGCTGCAGCATGGTGGCCAACACCATATATCAGTTTAAAAGGACAGGTTCCACTCAAAACAGGCCTCACCATGGTCGACCAAAGAAGTTGAGTGCACATGCTCAGCGTCATATCCAGAGGTTGTCTTTGGGAAATAGACATATGAGTGCTGCCAGCATTGCTGCAAAGGTTGAAAGGGTGGGGGGTCAGCCTGTCAGTGCTCAGACCATACGCCACACACTGCAACAGATTGGTCTGCATGACTGTCGTCCCAGAAAGAAGCCTCTTCTAAAGATGATGCACAAGAAAGCCGCAAACAGTTTGCCGAAGACAAGCAGACTAAGGACACGGATTACTGGAACCATGTCCTGTGGTCTGATGAAACCAAGATAAACTTATTTGGTTCAGATGGTGTCAAGTGTGTGTGGCGGCAACCAGGTGAGGAGTACAAAGACAAGTGTGTCTTGCCTACAGTCAAGCATGGTGGTGGGAGTGTCATGGTCTGGGGCTGCATGAATGCGGCCGGCACTGGGGAGCTACAGTTCATGGAGGGAACCATGAATGCCAACATGTACTGTGACATACTGAAGCAGAGCACAATCCCCTCCCTTCGGAGACTGGGCCATAGTGCGGTATTCCAACATGATAAAGACTCCAAACACACCTCCAAGACTACCACTGCCTTGCTAAAGAAGCTGTGGGTAAAGGTGATGGACTGGCCAAGCATGTCTCCAGACCTAAACCCTATTGAGCATCTGCGGGGCATCCTCAAATGGAAGGTGGAGGAGCACAAGGTCTCTAACATCCAGCATCTCTGTGATGTCGTCATGGAGGAGTGGAAGATGACTCCAGTGGCAACCTGTGAAGCTCTGGTGAACTCCATGCAAAATAGGCTTAAGGCAGTGCTGGAAAATAATGGTGGCCACACAAAATATTGACACTTTGGGCCCAATTTGGACATTTTCACTTAGGGTGTACTCGCTTTTGCTGACAGCGATTTAGACATTAATGGCTGTGTGTTGAGGGGAGAGCACTGTTATACAAGCTGTACACTCACTACTTTACATTGTAGCAAAGTGTCATTTCTTCAGTGTTGTTACATGAAAAGATATAATAAAATATTAACAAAAATGTGAGGGGTGTACTCACTTCTGTGAGATACTGTATATGTATGGTGGTACTGAGGTGGTTAAAGTGTGTGTGTGTGCCGGCACAACTTCTCCTTCACCGTTCAGACGTTCCCTTGCATCATTACCGCAAGACTTTGATCCCACCACTAATAAACTCAGCCAAAATGTGTATCCCCCTCCACTGGGGCTCCAGCCATCCTCCAACTATCAGGGAATGGCTCAAGCGAGTGACGAGAATTGCAGAAATGGAGGAATTAATTGCTATAGCTCAAGATTGCACAGCCAAATACTCACACACATGGGCATGCTGGAACCATTTCTGCACCACTGATAGATATAAAACTCTTATTAATCCCACCTAACTTATTCTGGCGAACATTTGTATCCCATAACCCTCAGCGTCTTTAACACACCTCTCAAGAACACCTCATTTTCTTAGACGAGAAGAGTGGACACCCCTCCCCCAAACAGGGGCAGAGAGAGGGGGGTCCGCTCTCATCATACCCTAATCTCTCCCTCCATGTAGAGGGGAGGGATTGGGGGTAGGTAAAGGAGCATTTGTTATATGCGCTTAATGTCCACATACTCTCATCCCCGCCGGACCGGGGGCGGGCCCGAGCGGTGGGAACAACACCCTCTTGTTTCTGACACACCCCGATCTTCACCCTCTGCCCCCTTTTCCTCCCTCCTCCCCCTTTTTTTTTCGTCCCTCTTACCCCCCTCCTACCCCCCCATATATACCCCTGCAAACCTAACTCCTTCCGCACGATTTTTGGTATTCTATCTCCTCATAGGTTTATATATCTCTCTGTCAATGCCAGAAATCACTTGTAACACAGACTATGCACCATTTTATAATATAGATACTGTATTGGTATAACTCTCTTATTATACTGCTTTATGTATGCCCCCTCAACCAAATGATTGGAACTATTTAGTTGTGATCTTTCAGCTTGATAACCATTGTAACTGTTTGACCGGCATATATTTTCTGGTTCGAGTTATATTATTATTATTATATTGTTATACAGGATTTATATAGCGCCGACAGTTTGCGCAGCGCTTTACAATATTAGGGCAGACAGTACAATTACAATACAATTCAATACAGGAGGAATCAGAGGAGCTTACAATCTAGGAGGGAGGGTTAAGTGATACAAAAGGGCAGTAAACTGCGGGAGGTGATTATATGTCATTTACTTGTGAGATATTGTATCCTTAAGCTATGTTTCAATAAAACTTATGGAAAAAAAAAAAAGTGTGTGTGGGAGAGTGGAAGGAAGCTGGTGTAGTGGAGACAGCAAGTAACTTGGAATGGAAAATTACAATCCTGGAAAGGCCCACATTGTTTTGGCTGAACTCCAATAATTATTTGTTCTGCATACTTACATTGGTCCAAATGAAGTCCAATGTAAGTATGCATTACTCATACCTGATAAACCACTGGGGAAGCTGAAAATCACTGTAGTAATTGGTGCTATAAGGCCTCATTCATAATTACAAAAAAAGACACAAGTCCATCTAGTTCAAACAATAAAAATGAGAAAACAAACAAAAAAAATGTTTTTTTTACAATTCTATATACACAATTCTATACCCACAGTTGGTCCAGAGGAAGGCAAAAAGCATGATGCAATTTGCTCCAGCAGGGGAAAAAATTCCTTCCTGATCCCCCTAGAAGCAATTGGATATTCCCTTGATCAACTTTACCTAGTACCCAGTTATATTATGTACATTTAGGAAAGAAATCAGGCCTTTTTTAAAGCAATCTATTGAGCTGGCCAGAAACAGCTCTTGAGGGAGTCTATTCCACATTTTCACAGCTCTTACTATGTTATGCGGGCGTACACTCGTGTGAAGGACCATCTTTACCCACATGGGATGCACAGGTGTTCCATGCATCTGTGTACAGGTAGTCCCATTCATGTCCATTGGAATGCTGATCCCAATTTGACAGCCTTACAGGTACGTGTCCCCGAAGGCACACTGTTTGTGATCCAGGACACACATCCACCCGGTTTTCAAATTCGGACCAGTGGCTGTGTTTGTGCAGGTGCTGCATCACAGTATGCATAAATGGGATTGCCTGAGTGAGGATGCAAGGAACACATGTGCATCCCATGTCGGTGAAGATAGCCCTTTGCACGGATGTAGGAATATTTATATCTGTGTGAATGAGGCCTTACAGCAGGGGTAGGGAACCTGCGGCTCTCCAGCTGTTGTAGAACTACATTTCCCAGGAGGCATTGCAAGGCTGATGGATACAAATATTCCCAGAAGCATGGTGGGAAATATAGTTCTACAACAGCTGGAGAGCTGCAGGTTCCCTACCCCTGCCTTACAGTGATAGCAACAAGCAACTTCCCCTCACTGCCGCCAATCATGGAACACATGTATCTTTTTCAATGACTGGTAGAGATAGAAAGAAGATAGAAAAAAGGGGCGGTGATGTCACAATCTCCTCCAATCAGACAACACCAACACTTATATCTATTGAACAAATACAAGGACTTTTATGAATGGCAGTAGTGCCAAATGAGAAACCCTTGAGGTCAGTATGCAGAGAGGAAGCTGCTCTCAAAGAACCTGAAAGATCCCAATTATCACTGTAGCACAGTGATTGTCAGCTTCTCCATTGGTCCATCAGGTAAAAAAATAATCATACACATGTTGTGCCAGGTTGGACCACAGTAAGTATGCAACACAAATAGTTCCTGGAATTCAGCTTTAAAAGAGAAGTAGGACCAAAGCTCGTTTGGCAATACTTCTCCTGTAGGTCACAGGAGTACATTTAGTTCTGCACTCCTGTGACCCGTATTCAGCCAACAGTGGGCTAGAGTCCACTGTTGACTGACACCACTCAGCCGGTGCAGTCTCTGGAGGGATCCACCCAGATGCCTGACTGGCAGCAGGCTCAGCCTCTCAGCATGCCAATAAGAGCCTGAGCCAGCGACTCTGGCCCCCTCCACAGCTCAGTGCCCTAGTGAGCGCTGAAGGAGCAGGTTGCGAAGGACTCCAGTATTATCGGTGTGCTGTCTAAGCGCAGGCTAAAACATGGTTTATGATCTGCGTGGGGCCAACCCTTCATCAGAAAGTATAAACAGATTCCAGAGCCTCCATATTTTAGAGTACTTTTCATGTTTATTCTGCACCGTGAGTAACAAGTCTTCCATTTTGTTTATGTTCTCTACTTTGCGTAACCAACTTGCAATAGTAGGTGGCGTTTGTGTCTTCCAAAGTAGAGGAATACAGGACTTGGGAGCATTCAATAGGTGCTGTACAATAGATTTTTTATATTGTTTCGCAAGGATTGTGGAAATGTGGAGTAAGAAGAAAGCAGAATCGTCAGGAATCTTGTGCTCTGTGAATTTTTGAGTGACATTCCGGACTATCATCCAAAAGTGTTTCAATTTGGGGCAGGACCAAAATATGTGGAGGAGTGTTCCTCTGTCCGTCAGGTATCTCCAACAGCGATCTGTAGTGTTTGAGTAGTACTTATGTAATAAATGAGGTTTATGATACCACCTAGTCAAGATTTTATAGTTGGTTTCCTGAATTATTGTACATATTAACGACTTCAATGAAAATCTAAGAATTTGTTGTTGAGTTGCCATGAATGAACGGTTTAACTCTGTCTCCCATTTTTGCATGAACGGTAGATGTGGTTGTTCAGAGGGGGTGTTTAGTAAAGCGTGCATTTTAGACAGTACTTGTGTCAGGGTTGCTTCATCCAATAGTCTTCAAAAGTTGTTAAGCTACAGTTAAATCGCTGAGGGTTTGGGATGGAGTCTAAGAAGTGATATATTTGTATAGCGTTCCAAATAGGGAGTTTTAACTGGCCAGATTCGCTTGTCAGTTACGTTATGGAGGGCCAATGGTCTGTTTCCAGAAAGTGAGAGGCTTGGTCTCGACCCGCTTGGAGAAGGGTCTTAAATTCCTGTGTTCCAATTCCCCAATAGGATTGGGAACAAGGGGGAGTCTCGGGTAAAGAAGGAATCTGCAAAAAAGGTTCTGAAGCATATATGGAGTGTAGTGCCTAGCAAGGGGTGAGCTTTCAGTAGCGGGGGTAAGCACCACAGGGCATCTTTCAAGGGGATGGCTGATTGGGCTTGTTCTAGTTGTACCTAAAGTTCAGTTTTATAGTGCGTTCATTTTTATAGTGCCGTCGCCAATCAATGAGTCTACCAAGATGTATAGCCTGATGATATTTCCTGATATCTGGGAGAGCTAAGCCTCCAAATTGTTTAGGTAACGACAGGTATAGTCTGGGTTGGCGAGGTTTTTTTATGTGTATAGCTTTAAAAGGTCCGCTTCCGATGACATCTTAAGACGAAACACGTAAGTCGGGGTTTTGGTACGCAGCAAAGTCACTTCCGGTCAAGGAAATTGGTCTGTGGAACACACAATGTCCCAGACAACAGGAAATTACCTGTTTCCAGTCCCTGCACTTATGAAGTGTTTTTTTAACTTGTTTTTTAGCCTGTTTTAAGCTCCTTTTTTGCTGATTGACTTAAAGTGATTGTAAAGGCTCACTTAAAAAAAAAATAACAAACATAGTTACATAGTAGTTAAGGCTGAAAAAAGACAATAGTCCTTCCAGTTCAACCTGTGTAGGTGTACGTGTGTCAGTGTCTATACTTATTTCCTGTACCCCTGTATGTTGTGTTCTTAAAGATATACAGTATCTCACAAAAATGAGTGCACCCCTCACATTTTTGTAAATATTTTATTATATCTTTTCATGTGACAACACTGAAGAAATGGCACTTTGCTACAATGTAAAGTAGTGAGTATAAAGCTTGTATAACAGTGTAAATTTGCTGTCTCCTCAAAATAACTGAACACGCAGCCATTAATATCTAAACAGCTGGCAACAAAAGTGAGTACACCCCTAAGTGAAAATGCCCAAATTGGGAAAAAAGTGTCAATATTTTGTATGGCCACCATTATTTTCCAGCACTGCCTTAACCCTCTTGGGCATGGAGTTCACCAAAGCTTCACAGGTTGCCACTGGAGTCCCCTTCAACTCCTCCATGACGACATCACTGAGCTGGTGGATGTTAGAGACCTTGCGCTCCTCCACCTTCCGTTTGAGGATGCCCTACAGATGCTCAATGGGGTTTGGGTCTGGAGACATGCTTGGCCAGTCCATCACCTTTATTCTCAGCTTCTTTAGGAATGCAGTGGTCGTCTTGAAGGTGTGTTTGGGGTCATTATCATGTTGGAATACTGCCCTGCGGCCCAGTCTTTAAAGGGAGGGGATCATGCTCTGCTTCAGTATGTCACAGTACATGTTGGCATTCATGGTTCCCTCAATGAACTGTAGCTCCCCAGTGCTGGCAGCACTCAAGCAGCCCCAGACCATGACATTCCCACCACCATGCTTGACTGTAGGCAAGACACACCTGTCTTTGTACTTGGTTGCCACCATACATGCCTGACACCATCTGAACCAAATAAGTTTATCTTGGTCTCAACAGACCACAGGACATGGTTCTAGTAATCCATATCCTTAGTCTGCTTGTCTTCAGCAAATCGTTTGCGGGCTATATTGTGCATCATCTTTAGAAGAGGCTTCCTTCTGGGATGACAGTCACGGAGATCAATTTGATGCAGTGTGTGACGTATGGTCTGAGCACTGACAAGCTGACCCCCACCCCTTCAACCACTGAAGAAATGCTGGCAGCATTCACGCATTTCCCAAAGACAACCTCTGGATATGAAGTTGAGCACGTGCACTCAACTTCTTTGGTCGACCATGGCGAGGTTTGTTCTGTCCTGTTAAACCGCTGTATGGTCTGGGGCATCGTGCTGCAGCTCAGTTTCAGGGTCTTGGCAATCTTCTTATAGCCTAGGCCATCTTTATGTAGAGCAGCAATTCTTTTTTTCAGACCCTCAGAGAGTTCTTTGCCATAAGGTGACATGTTGAACTTCCAGTGACCAGTATGAGAGCTTGAGAGCGATAACACCAAATTTAACACATCTGCTCCCCATTCACACCTGAGACCTTGTAACACTAATGAGTCACATTATGCTGGGGAGAGAAAATGGCTAATTGGACCCAATTTGGACATTTTCACTTGGGGTATGCTCAGAGGCGGCTCTAGGCTTTGTGAGGCCTTAGGCAAAACTTAGATATGAGGCCCCACTCACGCCCATAATGGGAAAAATAATTAAAGTGATAAAAATGAACTGTATTAGAGAGTATGACCAGTGACCTTCAAGTTGTACAGTGGAATACCGTTTCTTGAGAGACTCCCAGACTTTTTTTCTTAACGACGAGATGTATTTCTACCG
>BLSH010417935.1:597701-629277 GCA_018402905.1 Glandirana rugosa | reverse complement strand
AGAGAGGGGGGAGAGGAGAGAGAGGGGAGAGGAGAGAGAGAGGAGAGAGAGCGGAGAGAGAGCGGGGAGAGGAGAGAGGGGGAGAGAGAGAGAGAGTGAGAGAGGTGAGGAGAGGAGAGGGGGGAGAGGAGAGAGAGAGAGAGAGGGGGGGAGAGGTGAAGAGAGAGAGGGGGGAGAGAGGAGAGCGAGAGGGGGGAGAGGAGAGAGAGAGGGGGGAGAGGAGAGAGAGAGAGGGGGGGAGAGGAGAGAGGGAGGGAGAGAGGTGAGGAGAGGAGAGAGAGGCACCCCCCAGTACTCATTCGGAGGCGGGATGGATGGATGAGACTCCATCTTTCTTGTGCTGGGCTTGGTCTTGAATCTTCCCGCGCCCACATCCCCTTCTCTCAGGCAGAGCACTGTGTGTGTCGGGGAGTGTGGGCGGGGCAGACACAGGAGGAGAGGAGTGAAGGAGGAAGCAGCTCTCCTGTATGGCTGTGCTGGCTGCAGGGGGAGGGGTCAGCAGCTTCTCTCTCTTAGTGATCGCACGGTAATCTTTTCACACTGGCAGCCTATCTTCCTCTCACTTTCTCAATGAATGGACTCGGCGGCGACGCTAAGCTGCATGACGGCTGGGGGGATCTCTGGTGCTAGCAGAGGCGGATCTTTAATAAGGTAAACTAGGCGGTCGCGAGGCCCCTGTGAGGGCGAGGCCTAAGGCGACTGCCTAATTTGCCTAATTAAAGGGCCGCCTCTGGGTATGCTCACGCTGTTGCCAGCGGTTTAGACAATAATGGTTGTGTGTTGAGTCATTTTGAGGAGACATCACATTTACAGTTATACAAGATGTACACTCACTACTTTACATTGTAGCAAAGTGTAATTTCTTCAGTGTTGTCACATGAAAAGCAGTGGTGGCAGGTGAAATTTTAGGATGGGGGCCAGACCTCACCCTTCATTTTTGACCCCTCCACATTGCATAAGCCCCACCCCTTATAGTTTCTACCCATTGTGTGAGGAGTATACAGCCCAGCATGACCAGAGGGATATACAGCATCACCAGATAGGGGTATACAGCATGACCAGAGGTGTATACAGCATGATCAGGGGCTTATACAGCCTGATCAGAGGGGTATACAGCATGACCAGAGGGGTATACAGCATTACCAGAAGGGTATACAGCATGACCAGCATGACCAGAGGAGTATACAGCATGACCAGAGGA
Organism: Glandirana rugosa; assembly: GCA_018402905.1. Classification (NCBI taxonomy): domain Eukaryota; kingdom Metazoa; phylum Chordata; class Amphibia; order Anura; family Ranidae; genus Glandirana; species Glandirana rugosa. Next base: position 628,076 of record BLSH010417935.1, on the reverse strand, counting down.
GTATACAGCATGAGTAGAGGGGTATACACATGACCAGAGGGCTATACAGCATGACCAGAGGGGTATACACATGACCAGAGGGGTATACAGCATGACCAGAGGGGTATACAGTATGGCCAGAGGGGTATACAGCATGACCAGAGGAGTATACAGAATGACCAGAGTGGTATACAGCATGACCAGAGGGGTATACAGCACGACCAGAGGGGTATACACATGACCAGAGGGGTATACAGCATGACCATAGGGGTATACACATGACCAGAGGGATATACAGCATGACCAGAGGGGTATACAGCATGACCAGAGGAGTATACAGAATGACCAGAGGGGTATACAGCATGACCAGAGGGGTATACAGCATGACCAGAAGAGTATACAGCATGGCCAGGGGGTATACAGCATGACCAGAGGAGTATACAGCATGAGTAGAGGGGTATACACATGACCAGAGGGGTATACAGCATGACCAGAGGGGTATACAGAATGACCAGAGGAGTATACAGAATGGCCAAAGGAGTATACAGCATGACCAGAGGAGTATACAGCATGAGTAGAGGGGTATACACATGACCAGAGGGGTATACAGCATGGCCAGAGGGGTATACACATGACCAGAGGGGTATACAACATGACCAGAGGAGTACACAGCATGACCAGAGGAGTATACAGCATGACCAAAGGGGTATACAGAATGACCAGAGTGGTATACAGCATGACCAGAGGGGTATACAGCATGACCAGAGGGGTATAGACATTACCAGAGGGGTATACACATGACCAGAGGAATATATAGCATGGCCAGAGGGGTATACAGCATGACCAGAGGAGTATATAGAATGGCCAGAGGGGTATACAGAAAGACCAGAGGGGTATACAACATGACTAGAGGGGTATACAGAATGACCAGAGGGGTATATAGATGACCAGAGGGGTATACAGCATGACCAGTGGGGGTATACAGAATGACCAGAGGGGTATACAGATGACCAGAGGGGTATACAGATGACCAGAGGGGTATACAGAATGACCAGAGTGGTATACAGAATGACCAGAGGGGTATACAGAATGACCAGAGGGGTATACAGGTGACCAGAGGGGTATACAGAATGACCAGAGTGGTATACAGAATGACCAGAGGGGTATACAGAATGACCAGAGGGGTATACAGGTGACCAGAGGGGTATACAGATGATCAGAGGGGTATACAGATGACCAGAGGGGTATACAGCATCCAGCACCCCATCTCCCCCACCCAGGGCAGTTGGGACATCAAAGTCCCAAACTTACCCCATCTAGGAGAGGGCAGCACACAGGCAGGTGTCCGATGAGAGGGGAGCAGCTTGGCTTCCGCTGTGCATCTCCCTCCTCCTCTGAGAAAGGTGTCCAATAGGATCTCCTGACTCCTCAGCCAGTCAGAAAATCGGTAACATATCGGCGCTTCCCGCTTGGCTGAGGGGCGTTCAGTGTTTCAAAAGCAAATATTAATTTGCTTTTGTAACACGCGTGAGTGGGCTCTGCGGCGCCATGCTGTGCACTCTGAGCCACTCTATTTTGAAGCCTGTTAGAGCCTGTGGCTCTAATCAGGTGCTTCAAAAACCGGTGATGATTCTGAAATTCATGCGGCCGGAGCTTCAAAGGGGCCGGCCGCATGAATGGGGGGTGGTTGCGGGCAGCCATGGATAGATTCATGCTATGCATGAATCTATCTATCAGCATAGAGGGGGTGGCTGGAGAGAGGGGGCAGCGCTCATGCGCCCTAATGGACGGACCGCCCCTGATGAAAAGATATAAAAAAATATTTACAAAAATGTGAGGTGTACTTACTTTTGTGAGATACTGTACATACAAGAGTCTTTTAAAAATATCCATACTCCCCGCGGCCACTGCCAATTGTGGAAGAGAGTTCCACATCCTTTTTGCCCTGACAGTGAAGAACCCCCTACGCAGTTTAAGATTAAGCCGCTTCTCCTCCATTCTCATTGTGTGGCCCCATGTCCTCTTACACTCCCTGAGACTGAATAATTTTTTTCCTATGCTGGGATCCCCATTGAGGTACTTATAGATTGCTATCATGTCCCCTCTCAAGTGTCGCTTCTCCAGAGAGAATACATTTAGTATTTGCAGTCGTACCTCGTAAGTGAGGCCCTCCAGTCCCCCTTATACGTTTTGTTGCCCTCCTTTGGACTCTCTTCAGCTCCAGCACATCCTTTCCGAGGACTGGTGACCAGAACTGGACAAAATACTCCAAATGGGGCCTTACCAGAGTTTTATAAAGTGGCAGAATTATAGTTTTATCCCTGGGGTATATCCCTTTTTTATGCATGATAAAATTCTGCCTGCTTTGGTAGCTGCAGCTTGACATTGCATGGTATTGTTCAATCTGTCATCTACTATGACCCCCAGATCCTTCTCCATTCTTGATTCCCCCAGAGGCTCTTCCCCTAGTGAATACTTTGCATTTATGTTTTTTGCCCCCAAGTGCATTACTTTACATTTCTCCAAATTAAACCTCATTTGTCTGCCCACTCCATTATTTTGTTCAGGTCATTCTGTAACATTTCAATATCCTGCTGTGATGTCATTACCCTGCAAATCTTTGTATCATCTGCAAAAACTGAGACTGAGTTATTAATCCCTTCCCTCATATCATTAATGAATACATTTAATAGAATTGGTCCCAAGACAGAACCTTGGGGTACCCCACCCGTCACTCCAGACCAGTCTGAGTACATATTATTAATCACCACCCATTGGACACGTCCCTGTAACCAGTTCTTTACCCGAGAACAAACCTTAAGGTCCACGCATGCAGACCTCAGCTTGTAAAGCAAGTGTTTATGGGGAACTATATCAAAAGCCTTTGCAAAATCCAGGTATACTACATCCACAGGCCTTCAGCTATCTAGATGGCCGCTTACTTCCTCATAGAATGTTAGCAGATTTGTCTGGCAGGAACGACCCCTCATAAACCCATGCTGATTACTACTAATGATGTTTCTTTCCTCAGTTAATTTTTGGATATAGTCACTAATCATCCCCTCCAATAAATTACTCACTATTGATGTTAGGCTGACTGGCCTGTAATTCCCAGGAATATGCCTCTGCCCTTTTTTGAATATTGGTACCACATTTTTTCTACCAATCCTGTCATTATACTGTCCATAAAGATTAGGAACAATGTCCTGGCTCTAACCCGACTGAGTTCTCTGAGGACTCTCAGGTGCAAGCCATTTGGTCCTGGGGATTTATTTATATTAAGTTTATCAAGTCTTTCTTTGACTCTGGCCTCTGTTAGCCACGAGGGTATGTCCTGTGTTGTGTCACTAACAGTACAGTCGTGGTTGGTAAACCCCTCCTTTTCCTGCGTAAAAACTGAGGAGAAGAAGGCATTTAGAACAGTTGCCTTCTTTGTGTCATCTGTAACCATCTGTTAAGTACCTGGTAGTGAGCCTGACGGTCGGGTGTGGCCTCTCCTACGACTCCGGTTCGTGGGACCGCTGGAGTTGGGAACAGCGGCCACAGGAGCACGGTGGGGTAAGAGTGCCTGTAAAAGTCCAGGAGTATCCGCCAGCAGCGGACAGGAGATGTGCTGGAAGGGTGCTGATGTTTAGAGCAGGATACTTGGTGGGACCGGATGGTCACAGGCACAGTAGCAGAGTCAGGGACGAGCAGGTTCGGCAACAGGGAGGCAGCAGAGGTACAGAAGGATCAGGCAATCGGATGGTCGTAGGCAAGCCAGGGGTCGGTACAGGCAGAGTTCAGGCAAAGTCAGGCAGGCCGGGTCACAGGAATCAGATAACGGGTAGCAGAATGCTCAGGAAAACAGGGCACACGCTGTAGATCATACAGCACTTGCTTACAGGAAGCACGGTGTTTAAATAGAGCTGCCCGGACCGCCTCCTTCGAGGGCTAGAGGAAACCACAATCAAATGCAAACACGTCCTCAGCACAATCTTTTTCTAACATTGCCCCCCCCCCCCCAAGGGGCAGCCTCCGGATGCCCAGCTGGGCACTTGTTAGCGGTTGACTGCGGAGGAAGGCATTGACCAGGTCCGTGGCATGCACATTTTGTTTGGGCTCCCAGGAATTTTCCTCAGGTGCGTAGCCCCGCCACTTAATCAGATATTGCATCTGCCCTCTTCTTCTCCTACAATCCAGTACAGCTTCCACTTCAAACTCTTTGTCACCGTTGACAATCACAGGCTCGGGTGGACCTGTTTCGCGGTTTGGGAAGGAGTCCGGAACCGCTGGCTTCAATAGTGAGACATGAAAGACCGGATGAATCCTAAGATTGTCCGGCAAAACAAGCTCATAGGAGACCTCATTGATTCTCCTCTTGACTGGGAATGGTCCTATGAATCTAGGGCCCAGTTTCCTAGATGGGCAAGCCAGCTTTAGGTTGGTCGTGGCCAGCCACACAGTGTCTCCTACTTGCAAGGATAACTCCCCTCTCCTCTTCTTGTCAAAGGCCCTCTTGCTGTCCTCCTGCTCCTTGCTCATAGCTTCCTACAACAGTTTGTTGTTGCGGCAGAAAAAGTTCAGCGTGCTTTGAACAGCTGGGATTGACGACTCTGGGATGAGGTCTGGCAGGAACGTGGGATGGAAGCCATGGTTTGCAAAAAATGGAGTCTGCTTGGAGGCTGAATGACAGGCATTATTATATGCAAACTCCGCCATAGGCAGGAGCGACACCCAATCATCCTGCACAAAGGACGTGAAACACCGAAGGTATTGCTCGAGAGTTTGGTTTGTCCGCTCCATCTGCCCATTAGATTGTGGGTGATAGGCAGAGGACAGAGAGAGCTTAATTTTCAAGGTTCCACACAGTGCCTTCCAGAATCGGGAGGTAAATTGCACCCCCCCAGTCAGATACAATGTCCAAGGGCACACCGTGGAGCCTCACAATTTCTTTAATGAATACCCGGGCAGTCTCCATGGCTGAAGGGGTGCCCTTTAGAGGTAGGAAGCGGGCCATCTTCGTCAGTCAGTCCACTACGACGAAGATAGCTGTACATCCTTCAGAAGGTGGCAGCTCCACTATGAAATCCATAGAGATCATGGCCCATGGTCGACTGGGGACAGACAAAGGCTTTAGCAGGCCCCAGGCTTTGTTCCGGGGATTCTTGTTCCGTATGCAGGTGGTGTAGGCGGTGACATACTCCTTGCAATTCTTTGCCAGGTTGGGGCACCAGAAGGTGCGCTGTACCAACTCCAGGGTCTTACGGACACCGAAGTGCCCTGCTAAGGGGTGATCATGGCAGAGTCCCAGAACGGTGACCTGAACCTCTTCTGGGACAAAGATCAGTCTCCCTTTCCATAGCAGACCCTCCCGTGCCTGTAGATTGTCCCTAGTAGGACTAGGGGTCCTTACTGTTGCTCGTTTGAGCTGTGACAGGAGGTCCCTCTGTAACAGCAGGAAGTTCCCTGCTGGTAGGATAGTGTCCGGAACTGCGGAGTCCTTAGCATCCCTGTACATCCGTGAGAGGGCGTCGGGCTTAACATTCTTGGACCCCGGCCTATAGGTAATATGGAAGGAGAACCTTGACAAGAACCACGCCCATCGGGCCTGGCGGGGTCTCAGACATTTAGCGGACTTGAGATACTCAAGGTTCTTATGGTCAGTATAGATCAATATCGGGTGCGCTGCCCCTTCCAACAGGTATCTCCACTCCTCTAGAGCGGCTTTGATAGCCAGGGGTTCCCGGTCGCCCACGTCGTAGTTCCTCTCAGCCGGAGCAAGTTTCCTTGAGAAAAAGGCCACTGGGTGCACTAGACTCCTGAGACCAGAGCGTTGGAAGAGGACCGCCCCTACAGCATTTTCCGAGGCGTAACCTCTAAGATGTAGGGAAGAGCCGGATTAGGGTGGCACAGTCCCTTTAGTATTTCAAAGGCGGACTGAGCCTCAGAAGACCTGCGGAACCGGATTCCCTGCTTGGTGAGCTGACAGGAAATACAAAAAGCCCTGAACTTGGACCGGTCTCCGGAGAACCTTTCAGGGGTAGGTACCCAGGGCTCTGGGTGAATCGAGGCTGGTGGTTGTTGCAGGGCCGGCAGTGGTGATTACAACTTGCTCCTCGAGGAGGGCATGCTTCTCCTGAAGCGCCCTGATGGCTTGCGTAAGGTCCACAAGGTGTTGGTTGACCTCATGTAGACTAGAGGCCCCCCTGCAGGCTCAGTCATGACTGTCTGATACTGTTAAGTACCTGGTAGTGAGCCTGACGGTTGGGGGTGGCCTTTCCTACGACTCCAGTTCGTGGGACCACTGGAGTTGGGAACAGTGGCCACAGGAGCACGGTGGGGTAAGAGTGCCTGTAAAAGTCCAGGAGTATCCGTCAGCAGCGGACAAGAGATGTGCTGGAAGGGTGCTGATGTTTAGAGCAGGATACTTGGTGGGACCGGATGGTCGCAGGCACAGTAGCGGAGTCAGGGATGAGCAGGGTTGGCAACGGGCAGGCAGCAGAGGTACAGAAGGATCAGGCAATCGGATGGTTGTAGGCAAGCCAGGGGTGGGTACAGGCAGAGTTCAGGCAAAGTCAGGCAAGCCGGGTCACAGGAATCAGATAACGGGTAGCAGAACGCTCAGGAAAACAGGGCACACGCTGTAGATCAGACAGCACTTGCTTATAGGAAGCACGGTGTTTAAATAGAGCTGCCCCGAACCGGCTCCTTCAGGGGCTAGACGAAACCACAATCAAATGCAAACACGTCCTCAGCACAATCTTTTTCTAACACCATCCTCCCATCATCGTCTTTTATGTGTGCAATGTACTCTGATTTTGCCTTTTTATCGTTAGTATATTCAAAGAATTTCTTAATTTTTTTTTTACTCTCCTCCGCTATGTGTTTCTCGTAAAAATTTGTAGCCGCCCTGATTGCGTTTTTGCACTTATTATTACATTCCTTGTAGTGTTTGAATGCTGAAGGTGACCCATCCCCTTTATATTTTTTAAAGGGCAAATTTTTCTCCTTAATGCTTTTCACTGTGTGATACCCTTGTTTAACCAGTTGCCGACCGCCCGCCGTGGCTTGACAGCGGCAACTTAGCTCGTTATTGCGAAACGACGTCACGGCGAAACGGCGTCAGAATGAGTATTGTGAGCACGCGCCACCGGAGGCGCGACCGCGCGCTCACTGTGTTCCGGGGGGCCAGGGAGCGGGTATGGTGGACTCGATGTCCGCCGGTTACCTGCGTTCACCCCCCCCTCCCGGGGCGACAGAACGGAGGTCCGTGTATGTAAACACGGATCTCAGTTCTGACAGAGGGAGAAGGGCGGTGATCACAGGTTTCCTGTATATGGGAGCCGTGATCACTCCCCTCCCACAGCCAGCCCAACCCCCATGTAGTTAGAACACACTGAGGGAACACAGTTAACCCTTAGAGTGCCCCCTGCAGGTTAACCCTTTCACTGCCAATGACATTTACACAGTAATCAGCGCATTTTCATAGCACTGATCGCTGTGCTGTGGTCCTAAAAAAGTGTCAAAATGGTCCGACATGTCCGCTGCAATATTGCAGTCCCAATAAAAAATCGTAGATCGCTATTACTAGTAAAAAATTTTAAAAAATGAAAAACGCATAAATGAATTCTCATTTGTAAACGCGGCAACTTTTGCGCAAACCAATCAATAAACGCAGATTGTGATTTTTTTAAATCAAAAATGTGAGAAAGAATATAAATTGGCCAAAACCGATGAAAAAAAAAATGTTTTTTTATATTTTGCTGTTGGATATGTATTTTAGCGAAAAGTAAGAAATATTGTTTTTTTTTGCAAAATTGTCGCTCTTCTTTTGTTTATAGAGGTGATCAGAAATGACGCAGAGGGGATCAAACACCACCAAAAGAAAGCTCTATTTGTGGGGAAAAAAAGGAAGCAAATTTAATTTAGGTACAATGTTGCACGTCCGCACAATTGTCAGTTAAACCGGCAAAAAGTGCTCTAATCCTAACCTGGGAAATCCTTCCAGGGCTGAAGTGGTTAATATGCTCCTTAAGCATTCCCATTTTTCTTCTGTGTTCATTTTCTATAGGATTTTGTCCCAATTTATGTCACGTAGTAATGACCGCAGATCAGAAAAATTGGCTCGATTAAAATTTAGTGTTTTTGTGCTACCCTCATGCCTCCTTTTCCTGTGATTTACACTATATGCGATCATCCTATGGTCACTAGATTCCAAGTTGTCACGTATCGCCATATCTGAGTCCAGATTTGGATCGTTCTAAATTAATAGATCTAACAGGGCATGCTTTATAGTTGGGGAATCCACCAATTGGGACATGAAGTTGTCATGTAAGACGTTCATGAAATGACGGGCCTTTAATGAGTGTGCTGTCCCCTCTGCCCAGTCAATATCGGGATATTTGAAGTCCCCCGTTATGATTACATTTCCCTGTTTCACTGACATTTCTAGCTGAGATAGTAGACAAGGGAGAAGGCGCCTCTAAGTGCAGACTGATAAAAACACACCAGTATGGGATGACGGTCAGCCGGGTCCGCTCCACTCTCAACGTTCTGCAGCCGTAGCCAGTCGACGCACGCTCAGAAACGCGTCGCAAGTGGATGACGTCACTCCCCCTCACCTCCGTGATCTGCGTTCCGAGCCTCGCTTTGGCGCCTACACCCGGGCGGCTCTGGACGCCTCTTCCTGACATCCCCTGGCTACGGCTGCAGAAAGTTGAGAGTGGAGCGGACCCGGCTGACTGTCATCCCATACTGGCGGGATGGAGTTCCCGTTTTTGATGTGCCTTCTTTTAACACTTTTATGTGAGTTGCCATTTGGCTCTTTATAATAAATGCTTTTATCAGTCTGCACTTATAGGCGCCTTCTCCCTTGTCTCCTTCTCCTTAGTGGCCATTGGCTTCGTCCACCTGAAGTGCTGCCCTTCGTGTTTGATATCATCATTTTGGACTATATGGACTATATGTTTTGCACTGTGCTTGGTTTTGTGCCTTTTACTTGTTGTAGCTGAGATAGTAGGCCCAGCTCCTCCTTCTCCTTTAGGTTGGGCAGCCTGTAACATACCCCCACTAATAATTTCCCATTTATCTCTCCTCTATGAAGTTCTACCCATACTGATTCCACCTCCCCCCTCACCCCCTTCATAATGTTACTCCTCTCTACCACCCTTACATCAGTTTTGACATATAGACACACCTCTCCCCCTCTTCCACCTTCCCTGTCCTTTCGATACAAGGAATACCCCTGTATATTAGCCAGCCAAACATGTGAGCTATCAAACCAAGTTTCAGTTACTCCCACAAGGTCTAAGTCCTCTTCGTGTAACAGCAGCTCCAGTTCCTCCATTTTGTTAGCTAGACTCCTAACATTCGTGTATACGCCTCTTAGTGTTGTATGAGCGCATATTATTTTCTCATGTTTCCTCTGGCCTAGTTTAGGAATTGTCCCCTCATTCAGCAATTAGATGCTGTGGTTGTATTATCACTGCTGACTCCACTATTCCCCTCTGTCCTTTGCTCACTACTGGCTATTGCTTCCTCTGAACCCCCCCCCCTCCCAATACCTAGTGTATAAGTCCCTCCAACCTTGTGGCCATCTTTCTTATCAATAGAGCTGTACCATCCCTATTAAGGTCCTTACTAAAGAGCCAGTAACCAACCGGGAAGTCGGCCCAGTTCTCCAGGAACCCAAACTCCTCTTTCCCACACCAGTTCCTCAGCCACTTTTTCTGTTCCCTAAGCTCCCACTGCCTCTCTGGTGTGGCTCAAAGTATTTCAGAAAAAACTACCTTGGAGGTCTTTTTCCTCAGTCTATTCCCTAAGTCCCTGAAATATTTTTTTAGGACTCTCCACCTTCCTCTCACTTTGTCATTGGTACCAATGTGTACCATGACCACTGGGTCCTGCCCAGCCCCGACCAATAATCTGTCTACCGAATCCGCGATGTGCCGAACCCGAACGCCAGGTAAACAACATACTGCTCAGTCTTTCTGACAGATCACCCTCTCTGTCCCCCTGATAATTGAGTCCTCCACTACCAAAGCCTGTCTAATCTTACCTGTAACTCTGCCCCCCTCCTTACTAGAGCTGTCACTCCCCTGGCAGCTAGGAGAGGTTGCCTGCTCCAGCACTGCCACCCCTGAGCTTATATCCCCAGCATCATGCAACTTGGCATATTTGTTGGGGTGTACCAACTCAGGACTGGCCTCCCTAGCGTTCTTTCCCCTACCCCTTCTTTTAGTTGTCACCCAGCTACCTACCACTGGCTCCTGTGCCTCCATGTCTCCAACCTTCTCTAGACTGGCCCCTGCCAGCACCTGCTGGGTAATGTCCAAGCTTCTTTCCAGGTTGCTGATGCTTCTCAGTGTTGCCACCTGATTCTCCAGATCCAAGATCTGGCCTTCCACAGAAACAAGTTGCTTACATCTCGCACAGCAGTATTTGCCCTTTATTATCTCATCAAGGAACGCATACATGGAGCAAGATGTGCACTGAGTGGCATCACCAATCCTGTTGGACATTTTACCCGCTATTCTTTTTGGGATGATAAGATAGACTTACTATTGGTAACCTACACTACTTCCAGCTCCCCTTGCGTTACCCTCAGCACCTTACTCCCAGTCAGTAATGTTACAACCAGGTATTTAAAGGTAATTCCAGCTACAAAAGTTACTCTTAGGTATTAATTTACTCCAGTACTAAAGTTACTCCCAGGTACTGAGGTACTCCCAGATACTAAGGGTACTTCCCACCCCTAAGGTAAGTCCCAGATATTAAAGATACTTCCCCCCACTAAGCTTTCTCCCAGGTATTTCGATACTCCCAGGCACTAAGTTATACCCAGATACTAAGTTACTCCCAGGTACCTCCCAACACTAATGTTACTTCCAGGTACTAAAGGTTATTCCCCCCTAAGCCCAGGTAATATAGGTACTCTCGGGTATTAAGTTACTCCCCGTTATTGAGTTACTCCTAGGTACTTCCCACTGCTGACGATACTTCCTGGTATCAAGCTCCTCCCAGGTACTAAAAGGTACTCCTGGGCGCTACAGGCACCCCTTGGTACTCAACAAATGCTCAGGTACTCAGCAAATGCCCAGACACCCAACAAATGCTCAGGTACTCAACAAATGCTCAGGCACTCAACAAATGCTCAGGTACTTAACAAATGCTCAGGTACTCAACAGGTACAGGTACTCAACAGATACTCAGGTACTTTCTCTGCTGAGATACCCAGGGTACTCAGGTACTCAACAACACCCAGGTACTCACACTACACCCTCCTCAGCCAGCGTCCCCACTTCACACAATCAGCCTGCCAGTCAGTCCTTTACACAGTTCAGTTGTGCTACTCTGCTCCTCAGCCGCCCTTGCAAGCTGACACCTGCAGGTCCTGTCAGCTACTTCAGTCTCCCCGGTCAGCCTAGCTCTCTCTGTTCCCCACTACCTTCACTTGTCAGCCTGTCACACTCTCCCTCTGATCCTGTTTCACTTACCCACGGCCTCAGCTGGTCCACCAGTCCCCCTCTCAGTCTCCCGGCCCCACTGGGTTTCACTCACCTCCTCTGTCAGATTTGCTCACTTACCCTAGTCTCCCGCCGCCGCTCCCGGTCCTTGAGTCACCCACTGCCTCCTCCTGGTTGTCGGGTCACCAGCCGCCTACTCCCGGTCCTCGGAGCCCCCACATTTTGTCACTCACAGTGAGTGGTGGGGGGTCATAGTCCGTAACTCATTCCCTCACTCCTCACACACATACACACGCTGCCTCAGCCTCTGCAGCTCCAACTGACTTTCCGCTCCAAAAGTGTAATATGTTATACTTACCTCCTCTGTGCAGTTGGATTTGCACAGAGCAGCCCGAATCCTCTTCTTCTCGGGTCCCTCTTCTGCTCTCCTGGCCCCTTCCTCCTTTGAGTGCCCCCTCAGTCATCAGCTTTCTATGAGGTCACCCGAGCCGGTCACAGCTCCGTGTATCGATTTAGACATGGAGCCCGGCCTGGCCCTGCCCCCTCCCCCGATTGGCTGACAGACTTTGATTAACAGCTGTGGGAGCCAATTGCGCCGCTGCTGTGTTTTAGCCAATCAGGAGGAGTGTACTGGACGGGTGAGGGGGTCATGGACAAAGCTGGAGAGAGAAGGGGCTCAGGGTAAGTAATTAGGGAGTGCTGGGGAGGCTGCTACACTCAGAAGGTTTTTTATCTTAATACATAGAATACATTAAGATAAAAAAACCTTCTGCCTAAAAAAACTCCTTTAATAAATGCTCATTATCGGATTTACACTATGAGTGTCAATTTTTCCATCCACATGCATTTGTTCTGTGATTTAAAATGCTGCTGAGGAGACTTTGCCTACCGGATATCGGGATAAAGGCAGACCTGCTTACATGCGATTTACCCATGCAGGGGTTTCGCTATCTGGTGAGTATGGAAACAAGAGTGGAGCACAAGACTTGCACAAGTCACTTTGTAGGACTGACACATGGCACTTAATAACCAGAATATAAAACTTTGTGATTTTGTGAATTTTTTTGATTTTTGCAAGGTTTTGTGCTATGATATGGACTGACAAGTTTATTGATCATATGAATTGCTGAACACCTTCATATATTTTTTGCACAATTCAGCACTTGCACTTTTTAGAGTTCATAGACTCAAAGTTTACAAATTGATGAATTTATAATTGTAGCACTTTACACTTTAAGATTTTAGTTGATGTTTGCACAAATTGTAAAAGGCAGCGGCACTTACCCCTTTAAAGCTATACAAAATTACCACCACTCCACTTAGTGGAGTGAATAGGGTAGGCAGCAGCCATTCACATATACACATTTTTATACATATCTATACCGGATTATCCTAGTGTGGAAATATACAAATTTATTGATTTTTTTTTATGTGCCCAAATTAATTTAATGAAGAGTGAGTGCACTTGTTTGTAATGAAAGGGTATCTGTATCAGCAGGGCTTGGAATAAGTAAAGATATTTTGGGAGGATACACATTTTTAGAAGGTTGCATCTACCAAACCAGGAGAGTCGCCCTTTATGCCAACTCTCTAACAAGATGGTGCGTTCAATGTTGCAGGGAATATACCTAAATATTTGAGTGCAGAGTTTGACCATTTAAACTTATAGCTTGATTTTAAAGACGCTAAGAGAGTGGGGGCTACCTTGATTGCCATAGCCACTGACTTATCAAAATGTATTTTCAAATTGGAGAGTGCTCCATATATCTCAAATTCTCAAAGGAGATTAGGTAGGGACATCGTAGGGTTGGTGAGGGAAAAGAGAAGGTCATCAGCATACGCTGATATTTTATGTTGGAGTTTACCGCTGTTATTCCGCAAATTTTGCAGAGAAAGGGTTCTAGGGTCAGAACAAAAAGAAGGGGAGATTGCGGGCACCCCTGTCTAGTTCCATTCACGATGGGGAAAGGGTCAGAGAGGATACTGTTAGCTTTAAATTGGGCTGTCGGTTTGGAGTAAAGTTTGGTAATCCAGTGTATCAGGTTATAGCCTAAGCCTATATGCCCGAGTACCGAGATCATAAATGTCCATTTAACACAATCAAACACTTTCTCAGTGTCTGTGCTAAGAAAGACACCAGGCGTTTGAGTCTTGGCGGCTATGGGTTTGATTTATTAAAGCGGAGTGCCACCCAAAAGTGGGACTTCCGCTTTAAGAGAAGGTGACCCCCTGACATGCCATAATTGGCATGTCATTTTTTTTTGGGGGGGGGGGGGCATGGACCCTGTTTTCACAGGGTCCCAGGTCCACTTCCTCTCCTGGCACCGAGGAGCCGGAAGTACACCCCCCCTCTTGGCGATCTTCTGGGACACGTCACAGGTTTCAGAAGATAAGATACGCAGAGGCATTCACAAGCCGCAGCACGACTCACGCATGCGCAGTGAGTGCCCGGCTTTGAAGCCAAAGCCGGGTGCCCACACTTGTGATGCCAGCGTTGCCGAGGGGAGGGGGACGAGCGAGCCCTCGGGTGGCCACATCGCTGGAACGAGGGACAGGTGAGTGGCTGATTGTTAAAAGTCAGCAGCTACCCTTTTGGTAGCTGCTGACTTTTATCAGGGTGGAACTCCGCTTTAAAGCAAATCCACTCAGCACTATAAGTGCACTGCAAGTGCACTTGGAAGTGCAGTCGCTTTATATCTGAGGGGAAGATCTGAATTGAGGGGAAGCTCTGCTGATTTTATCATCCAATCATGTGCAAGCAAAAATGCTGTTTATTATTTTCCTTGCATGTCCCCCTCAGATCTACAGCAACTGCACTTCCAAGTGCACTTGCAGTGCACTTGTAGTGCAGAGTGGATTTGCTTTTAGTAAATAAACCCCCCCGTGTATTAAGTTAAGTGCTTTGGTGGTGTTATCCCTAGCTTCCCTTGAGGGGATGAAGCCCACTTGGACTAGATGAACTATTCCTTGTAGCTGTTGTACTAATTGTGTTGCTAGAATCTTTGTAAAGAGGTCAATGTTTAGGAGAGAGATGGGTCTGTAGCTGCTACATGAGAATGGGTTCTTGCCCTCTTTATGAATAACCGATATGTGAGTTTTCATAGTGTCTGTAGGGAAATATGTTTTCGAACTAAGTGCGTTAAATAGTTTCACCATGTAAGGGCCCAGGATCTGGAGAAGTGTTGATTGTATTGTAGAGTGAAACCGTTAGGACCTGGGGCCTTCCAGCTTCATTCAACCCACTGCCTGCTGTATTTCTTCTAATGTAATGGGGGACACTAATTCTTCCCGCACATCAGTGGGGAGCTGAGGAAGTTGGGATGAGGAAATGTAGTCCTCCACTGAGGCCTGAGAAGTTGTCCCATCTGGAAGATTATATAGAGTCGAATAAAAGTCTCTGAATTCCTGTGCGATCTGTTTAGGTAGAACAGCTTTGTGGCCCTTTGAGGATGTGATATGGGGGATATACTGTATGCGGTAAGCTTTTGGTCCCTGACGCTCTAGCTAAAGTCTTCCCACATTTATTGCCAGATTCGTAGCCTATTTTGCATCAATATTGAAATGCTGCTTTGGCCTTATATTGTAGTAAGTCCACAATTTGTCTACGGAGGGACAGAAGTTCTAGTGATGAAGGGAGAATGAAATTGTGAAGGTTAATTATGAGGCTGGGCTTGTTTATGTTGGGATTCCAACTCATGTATTTTGTGAAGGAGTTGGGTTAGTTGTTTTTATCCGTGAGCCGTGTTTGATCAGTACTACTCTGATTACCGTTTTGTGGGCTTCCCACAGGATACCCGGGTCGCAATCCAGAAACCAGAAAGTAATCTCTCCTCATGTACACTTTATGCGGGACAGAGTAAAAGGTATAGTCTCTTTCTCCCGAATGTTGCAGTCTCCAAATATCTACTAATTGAGCTCTATGAATATATTGTGCTATTCGCTTATGGGTGCCAGAGGGAACAGAGGACAGACCCGATGAGGTGTCTGCCAAGGGAAGTAGGGGGATATTGAAGTCTCCTCCCAGGATCAATTGGCCCTCAGAGAATTCTAAGAGGCTATCTAGAGTACGGTGGACAAAGATATCCTGACGATCATTAGGAGCATAAATAGTTGCAAATGTCACTTGTACGTCACCAATGGATCCTTTGAGAAACACATAACGGCTGTTACGGTCCACCAAAGTATCCCGACAGGTCCAGGGAAGTTTACTTGATAAGAGTATCAAGACCCCTTTAGATTTTGTAGCGGTATTGGTAGCATGATAGACCAGAGGGTAGAATCTGTTTTTGAGGCAAGGGACTCCATCCTCCCTGAAACGGGTCTCTTGAATAAATGCTACCTCAGCATGCGAGTGCTTTAGATCATTTAAAACCATACAACACTTTTCGGGAATGTTCAGGCCTTTCGCATTCAATGAGTCAAATTTCATAGCATACATTGCCACTGGAGCTCAGGAGTAAGGGGGAGGAGAGAGGAGGAAGGGGAGAGAAAGGGAGGGGGGGGGGGGTGCAAGGAAGGGGAAGTAGAGAAGAGCAGAAAAAAGATAAAAAATGAAAAGATTATGGAATGGACAGTGCAACGCTGTCCACCTTACTAAATGTGGCAAAAGTAATTTGCAATAGCACACATTGACGATAGTCGGGAGTATGTGCGCTAGCCTATGTGGGGGAGACGTTAGACCGGTCTCAAGGGGAGCAGGCCTAGACCCGCCCATCCACCCCAGCAAAGGTTTCATAAATCATAAAGAGTATATAGTCAATATTGCAGAAAGGTACTGTATATAGACAAATTACAGCTGACGATCCTAGTGCACAACCCCAGGGGACCCCCCCTCCCGCAGAGGAGGGAGCCTCCATGGCTGCACCGCATGGATCACGCGCCACAACGCTCAAGCAACCGTCACATCTGGAGTCATAGGCAACTCACGGGGCCACCACCACCCACCCCAGGATGACCCGTGACAGAGATTTAATGTCCTGTTTAACCTTCTGCAGCTCCTTACGGTGCATGGCCTCCAGTCGGCCAATAAGGGCCTCTATCGCGGTTCTGGTCTGCAAGACCCGGAGGAGAGGTCTCAGCTCAGTGTCCACCCGCAAAGTGAGTGGCTGATGAGAGGAGCTCTGGGGGTCGGATTGGAACACCACTGGAGTGTCAGAGTAAGCCTTGTTTGTAGAGGCAGTCGGCGAGGCCAGAAGATATTGGCCCTGCCTCGTGCATTGAGTCACCTTGATTTGCCATCTTGCCAGCCAGTGAGGTCGTCTGTGAATTAGGGAAAAATGCCTTTATCTCTCCCCCAGATTGCCCTGCATGGGTTGTCTTCTTGTTACTCTTTCCCTTCCGCTTCCTTGCAAAGTACATAAGGGTATAAACTGATCAGAATAAGACGGGATAGATAGGCGATGGCCAGGAGCTCAACAGACACGCGTCTTTACTCTGCCATGTCCAGACCATGCCCCTCCAGGAACCTTTCTATATCACTAGCACTGTCCCTAACATGCGGGGTACATTTCCTTACACCACCCACTTGCAAAGAGTGCACCAAACCTAGTGGATCAGAGTCTTAACTTCTTCCCCACCGCCTTGCGTACTTTTACTGCTGCAGAGTGGCTCTGTAGCGAATCGCCATTTATAAACGGCAGCTTGCTCGTGCGCAGCTAGTGGACGGGAGCATGCCGGCGGCGACGCGCTCTTGTGCCCTCAACACTCTGCAGCATTGTGGACGCCGGTCAGCCGCCTACCCGCAATAACCTGGCAGAGAAGAAAAAACGGGGAACCGCTGATGTAAACACGGCGGTTCCCCGCTCTGTCCGGAGGCATGTAAGAGAACTACTGATCCTTGTTACTGGCATAAGTTAGATCTCTTATGCCCCTGGCAACCCAGTCCCCTCACAGTTAGAATACGCCTAGGGAAGACAGTTAACCCCTAGATCGCCCCCTGCAGGTTAACCCCTTCACTGTAGAAATGTAGAATTCCAGCGCTAAAGGGTCCTCTAGATGGCAAGCGACCATGTGGAAAAAAGGTAGATATACCGATGTGTGCTGCCCTCCTCGGACGGGGAAATCCGAAAAGTACTAGAAGAACAAGAAAAAAAAGGAAGGCGCACGCACCTAGTGCATTACCAAAAAAAGTGATTTATTAAAAAATTAATAAAAGAGGGTACTCACAATAAGTCATAAAGACGTGGTAAAATCAAAGCATAGGACAGGATAAATTCTGACGCGTTTCGGGGGCGCACCCCCTTCCTCAGAGCTACCTGACAGGTAGATCGGGTCCCGAGTCCCTGCTCCCCGCTAAGAGACTGCAGTGTAAATGCTCTCCTCCCCACCGGCCCCTACTTCCCGTCCACACCAAGTGTTTGTATTTGTCATCACCTTCGATGGACGAGAAGAGAGGAGGGGCCGGTGGGGAGTAGCGCATCACAAGAGGTCTAATTACAGCCGCTTCCCACACTACTCTGCATCTAGGTAGGAAAGTGCAGCTGACTGTATGCTGATGTGTGCCCTATGTCCTCCTATGTGTCCTGCTGCCTGCCCCATGCTCTCCTGTGAGCCCCCATGCTCTGCTCTGTGCCCCCATGCTCTGATGTCTGCCCCATGCCCTGCTCTGTGCCCCCATGCCCTGCTGTCTGCCCCATGCCCTGCTCTGTGACTCCATGTCCTGCTGTCTGCCTCATGCGCTGCTCTGTGCCCCATGCCCTGATGTCTGCCCCATGCCCTGCTGTCTGCCCCCATGCCCTGCTGTCTGCTCCCATGCCCTGCTGTGTGTCCCCATGCCCTGCTCTGTGCCCCCATGCACTGCTGCCTGTCCCCATGCCCTTATGTGTGCCCCCATGCCCTGCTATGTGCCCCATGCCCTGCTGTGTGCCCCATGTGCCCTGATGTGTACCCTGTGATGTGCCCCATGGTGTGCCCTGTGATGTGTCCCATTACCTACTATGTGCCCTGTGTAATGCCCTACTGTGTGCCCCATGGTGTAAAATACTGTGTGCCCCATGATGTGTCCTGCGGTGTGCCTCATGATGTGTCCTACTGTGTGCCCCATGCCCTACTATGTGCCTCACTGTGCGCCCAGTTCCCTCCTGCGTGCCTTGTGATGTGTCCTAAGCCCTACTGTATGCCCCATGATGTGCCCTGTACCCTGCTGTGTGCCATGTGATGTGCCCTACTGTGTGCTATTTGCCCTGCAGTGTGCCCTGTGCGCCATAATGTGCCCTGCTGTGTGCCCCATGATGCACCAGTCTGTGCCCTGCTGTGTGCACCATACTGTGTCCTATAATGTGCCCTCTTGCCCCATGTAATATCCACTGCTGTGCCCCATAATGTGTTCTTTTGCCACCATGTAATATGCCCTGCTATGCCTCATAATGTGACCTGCTGTGCCCCCACAATATGACAGCATGCTCTGCTGTCCCCCATAATGTGCCCTCATGTAATGTGCCCTGCTATGTCCCATTATGTGCCCTCTTGCCCTAATGTAATATGCCCCATAATGTGCTCTGCCTCATGCCCCCATGTAACATACTCTGCTGTACCCCATAATGTGCCCTCCTGCCCCATATAATGTTCTCTGCTGTGCCCCATAATGTACCCTGCTAGCCCCTGTAATGTGCCCTGCCATGACCCATAATGTGCCCCTCTGCCTCCCTCCATGTAATGTTCCCTATAATGTTCCCTGCTGCCCCTCCATGTAATGTGTCCTAATGTGCCCCCCCAACCTGTAATGCACCCTAGTGTGTCCCATAATGTGCCCTGCTGTTCCCCATGTAGTGTGCCCTCCTGCCCTCCACACACACAAATTGTGCCCTCCTGACCCCTGTTCTCTGACCTGCTGACTCCTATACTTTGCCATGCCCACCCCCATGCTCCGCCCTGCTGCCCCCTGTGTACTGTGCTTTCTTGACCCCCCCCCCCCCATGCTCTGCTCTGCTGCCCCCTGTGCACTGCTTATCTCAGGTTCGACCCAGAATAGAGGCATCCCCGCAGTGCAAGCTGAGGGGGTGGGGCTTTGTGTGGGTGTGGCTTAAGTGTGGGTGCGGAATACACAGGGGGCCCCATGATCTCCTGTTGCCCAGAGGCCCCATGAGTTGCTAGTCCGCCCCTGGTTAGAGCTAGGGTTGGAGTTATCTTTAGGGTTAAATGTTAGGGTTGGTGGTAATTGTAACAATTACCGTTAACACTAACAATTACCTCTAACCATAATGACAACTCCATCCCTAGCTGTAACACTAACCCTTGCCCTTAACCCTTACTCTAGCCATTAATCATAACCTTAGTCCTTAAAGTGTTACTAAACCCAGGACCCTGCATGCACTATATTTGGTCTCCCACAGTACACAAAACATGGAATTGCAATAATTTTAGAAAATATAAACTGCAAAATATCTTTTTTCATCAACAGTATATAGCAGTCTTGTGACTTCTATCAGCGTCCAGCCGAGCACTAGTTAAAGCTTGTAGGAGGAGTTTTCATTCTCCCCTGATTGTCCTATGAGGCTGCAGGACCCCTGACCCTCTGTCTGGACAGTGCTGATTAGCCTTGTGCTGATCACATGCACTCATCCAAGAAAAGAAAAAAAAAACTCTTTAGCAATACACACTACACTGAGCATGTGCAGCTTGCCCCCAAGGCTAGGTGTTATCAGGAGATGGTTTGGGGACTGTGGAAGAAGGGGGGATCAGAGAAGACAGGCTCAAACAGCCTTTTTACACAATGCAGAGGATAAACCCCTTAGGTTCCACAGTGAGTATAACAAGCATGCTTTACTGAATATACAGACTAATGCCTCGTACACATGGGTCGACGATCATATACAACAGGTCGTACGAATGACCGTTGTATGCTAAATCAACTGTTAGTACGCGCGATTAGAACAGCCTACGTACGACAGTCGTACAACAGGAGTTGTATGAGCAAACTAGAAAACTTTGGTAGTACCAACAATCGGTCGTACGACCGTTGTATCTTGTGTGCAGAGAAGTTGGTCCAATAAGTTGTATTGTGCAAAACACGCATGCTCAGAAGTCAGGAACGGCCAGACACAAATTACATGCACCTGAACGTTCTCTCTATACGTTCATAACACGTCACTACGTTCGGCTTGGTCGTACGATCGTGTAGTGCATGTCAGTATGCTAGATACAACAGCCAACATACGATTTGGTCCGTTCGGTCGTACGACCGTTGAATCGTGTGTACGAGGCTAAAGTTTACTGTTGTGAGTTTAGTAACACTTTAACCCTAAAAAAAAAATTGGATCCTGTTTCTTTAACCACTTAAGGACCGGAAGGATTTCCAGCTTTAGGACAGGAGCCCTTTTTGCGATTCGGCGCTGCGCCGCTTTAACTGACAATTGCGCGGTCGTGCGACGTTGTACCCAAACGAAATTTGCGTCCTTTTTTTCCCACAAACAGAGCTTTCTTTTGGTGGTATTTGATCCCCTCTGCGTCATTTCTGATCGCCGCTATAAACAAAAGAAGAGCGACAATTTTGCAAAAAAAAAAACAAATTTCTTACTTTTTGCTAAAATACAAACCCAAAAAAAAAATATAAAAAAACATTTTTTTTCACCGTTTTTGGCCGATTTATATTCTTCCTCATATTTGCGATAAAAAAAATCGCAATCGGCGTTTATTGATTGGTTTGCGCAAAAGTGGTCGCGTTTACGGATGATGAGAATTAATTTTTGGGGTTTTTATTTTTTTTTTATTTTTTACTAATAATGGCGGCGATCTGCGATTTTTAGCGGTACTGCGATATTTCAGCGGACATGTCGGAACATTTTGACACTTTTTTGGGACCATTGGCATTTATACAGCGATCAGTGCTATAAAAATGCACTGATTACTGTGTAAATGCCATTGGCAGTGAAGGGGTTAACCTGCAGGGGGCGCTCTAAGGGTTAACTATGTTCCCTGGGCGTGTTCTAACTGTATGGGGACTGCCCTAGCTGGGGAAGGGAAGTGGTCACAGCCTTCACTTACAGGAAGGCTGTGATCGCCGTATGACGGCGTTTCGCCTTGCAGAGCCACTTTGCCGCCGTCAGATGCCGATCGGCGGACGGCAAGTGGTTAAAGCATATTATAGAGCACAGTGCTTGTGATGTGTAATTTGGCCCCCTGTATCATCTGAAATACCTAGCTGATCCTGCCTCGCTTTGCCCTCCCCCTGTAAAATGACCACAGTTTACCATGGCTGCTGAACCCTGACACTATGGTTAGTTTACGTGCCTCCATCATTCGCTGTCTCTCCTCTGTCCTCCTCTCCCCCTCCCTCCCTGCCTGTCAGCTGTGTGTGAGGGCCCGCCCCCATCCTCCTGCTGCTGAAATAACAGTAAAATGTACATGCAAAACCCTCTGTTAGAAAACGTTCTGCAGTGTATATTCTTTGTAAAAAATATGCCCATTACTAACTTATTTCACAGCGCCGCTCGGCGCTCACGTGACTCCTCACTGCTCCCCTCCTCCCCAGCTGATGTCTCGGCTCTCTCTTCCCAACTGACACCAGTGGGGGATTCTCGGTCCCTCCCACTGTAGCTGTCAGAACGGGAGAGGGAGCAGCGAGGAGTCATAAGGTAGTAATGAGCATATTTTTTACAAAGCACAGACACTGTAGCATAGAACGTTTTCTAACCGAGGAGATTGCATGTACTTTACACAGTGGCTTAAAGTGGTAGTAAACCCCCAAGTAATGTTTTTATCTACAGGTAAGCCTATAATAAGGCTTACCTGTAGGTAAAATGAATATCTCCTAAACCTACATGGTTTAGGAGATATTCGCCCTGCATGCAGCCGCTGACAATAGTGGTGCATGCGCTCTGATGATCCTGCGGAGGCGGCTGGAAAATCAGAGCTGGCTGCCGGAACGAAGAGCATGCGTGGGAGTGGGAGTGATGTCACGCAGCTCTGGCCACTCACAGCGCCGGAGCCGTGTACCGGAAGAAAGAAGAGGACCATCATGTCAGCGTCCTTAGCGCAGACCGACTCGGGCATGGGGGGTAGGGTTGCCACATTATCCCTTTAATCCAGGACACATATGAATTACACTACAGCCTCAGAACCTGTGTAATTCATATGTGTCTTGGATTAAAGGGATGAGGTGGCAACCCTAATCGGGGGCCTCGTTCTAAGGTAAGTATTTCAGAATATGTTAGTATGCGATGCATACTAACATATTATGCTATTGTCCTGCAGCATTTTTTTTTTTTTTTTTCAGGCGGGTTTACTACCAATGTAACAACCACTTTAACCCTAACCCTCAACCTTGGATACATAAAGGTTCCTGCACTACTTTGATGCTACTTGACTTCCAGAGACTGTAAATTCGCATCATAGTTGCACTCCATGAACAGGACTTTCATACTTTCCTAGTAGCCAAAAAACAGCAAAACACATAAAAAATGCAACGCTTGCTTTTTTGGTGCGGGTCAATAGAATACCATACACCAGTGGTCCTCAGGACCCACTAACAGGCCAGATTTTAAGTATTACCTTTGGGGAGATGCAGGCTAGAATACTGCAATCACTGAGCAGCAAGTGATATCACTTGTGATGTATTTCAGTTATCCTGCAAACCTGGCCTGTTAGTGGGTCCCGAGGACCGGAGTTGAAAACCCCTGCCATACACGCAAAATGCAATGAAAAAAAGTCCTTGACCCTTTCCAAAAAAACGCACCGGCTCAAAAATGCACAGATGTGAACTATATCCATAGGAAACCATGTTATATTTAATACACTTAAGCCCCGTACACACAAGTCGACGATCGCATACAACAGGTTGTACTAACGACCATTGTATGCAATATCGATCGTTCGTATGCACAATTTGAACAGTCGAACATATGACGGTCGTACAAGGGAGTTGTATGAGCAGACTAAAAAACTTGGTCGTACCAACAAGCTCTCATATGACCATTGTATCGTGTGTAGAGCAGTTGGTACAACAAAGTTGTATTGTGGGGAAAAAATAGGTGTGAACCAAGGGTTAGCTGTGTTTAGTTTTTTTTTTTTTCATCTTTCAAGTATTTTAGGACTTTTTTTAAATCTCATTTTTGTTTGTGATATTTGAATCTCTTTGTGGCATGTCAGGAATGTATTGCTGTGGAGCTGGAGGGTGTAACTAAAGCCTCGTACACACGGGACGACTATCGTACGTATGTTGGCTGTTGTATCTAGCATACTGACTGCACTACACGATCGTACGACCGCAGAAAGAACGTTCAGGTTAGGGTTGCCACATCATCCCTTTAATCCAGGACACATATTAATTACCCAGGTTCTGTGGCTGATTAAGGTGGTAATTAAACTCACTTGGTGCCCTATCCACATTAAATCAGCCACAGAGCCTGTGTAATTCATATGTGTCCTGGATTAAAGGGATGATGTGGCAACCCTAGTTCAGGTGCATGTAATTAGCATCTGGCCGTTCCTGACTTCGGAGCATGCGTGTTTTGCACAATACAACTGCTCTGTACACACCATACAACGGTCATATGAGCGCTTGTTGGTACGACCAAGTTTTCTAGTCTGCTCATACAACTTCTGTTGTACGACCATCGTATGTCAGCTGTTCTAATCGTGCGTACAACTATCGATTTCACATACAATGGTCGTTCGTACGACCTGTTGTATATGATCGTCGTCCCTTGCGTACGAGGCTTTGGTGCGTTTCTGCAAAACACACTAAAATAGGTGTGAACCAAGGGTTAGCTGTGTTTAGTGTTTTTTTTTTTTTTTTCATCTTTCAAGTATTTTAGGACTTTTTTAAATGTCATTTTTGTTTGTGATATTTGTATCTCTTTGTGACATGTCAGGAATGTATTGCTGTGGAGCTGAAGTTGCTGGAGGGTGTAACTAAGATGTAGCTAATAAAGGGGCCTCTGAGTCTGAGTATACCATGAATGTCTCCAGGTTCCTCATTGCTTTAAGCAGAGCATTGCACACAAGGTTAAATATGCATGACGTTGTGCATTTGTACAAGAATTCTTTTTTCTGCCTGTGTTTTGGGTGTGGTTGATGAATCCATTCAGATTCCACCCACTTGTAGAAAAGAAGTCTTTATGTAAACTAGGTCATCACATAGAGAGGATCGCTTGTGGGAAAGGTAACCTCCATCTACTTGTGTGTACAGTGCCTGGAGCTGGCAGAAGTTCAGAAGAGGGGGGAAATCAAGCAACACCCCCTTCCTCTCCCTAATCTGGATGGTGAGAAGAAGGGCTCAGCCCAGACACAAACAATCGGCTGCGAGCTGTCAGTGCGAGGAGTCCTGTCCAGCGGTGGGGAGCAGCAGGAGCACCCCCTCGCGATCAGGTGAGTGCCTTCTACTCCACATGTCATCCAGACGTCTAATGAGCTGCCATGGCACGATCGCCTCCCACACCGTGCCCAGTAAAGACCATAGGAAGCAGCAGACCGCTGATTTGCATGTCACAAGCTTTTTTTTTGGCTGCCAACAGGACCCTCTCTTGGGATTTGCAGGCATCTAACAGGCACTAATGGATATTTCCCTGCAGAGACTAGTAAGTCCTTGCCACCCAGCAGCTGGCACCTTGTCACCTTGCAGGGACTGGCAGCCAGTTGCTTTCTATAGACTTGCACCTCTGCTCTTTGCAGTAAAAAGCAGATGTGATGTGTGCTGTTGTGTTGTCTTCTCCCCCCTTGTATACAAATGATCACACTTCCCTTTAAAACTGAACACATATTAATTACACAGGTTCTGAGGCTGATTAAGGTGGTAATTAAACTCACTTGGTGCCTTATCTGCATTAAATTAGTCTCAGAACCTCTGTAATTCAGATGTGTTTGGGTTTAAAGGGATGAGATGGCAACTGTTCCCCATGCAGGAGATTGATCATTTATAAGAATATAACAAAAGTGGAGGAGAATCCTCCTGATAGCCCCCCATGCATTGTCACTACTAGGTTATCATGGGCTCCTCTATTACATGCTGTTCAGATTGCCTGTCCCCTGGGCTGTCTGCTGCTATAGAATGCTACCTCTGCAGCACAATCCTGAATGGGCTCCCTCTGTGTTTGTCTGTGAAATCCGTCTCCCATCATAACACAATCTGTGCGTTTTTTAAGTCACAGTCAGGTTGCTAATGGGCAGAGCTGGACATGGCATTTTTTTTTTTTTTTTTTAAAGGGGCTGGGTTGTATAGGAAGAATCCTTCACTTTGTGAAAGAGGGTGACTAGTAGGGAGGATGTTGTGATTGGGTTTGCTGTGTGATTCCCTTTGCAAGCAGAACAAAGCCCTGTTATTGCTTCCTGCCAGCACAAGCCCTGAACACTAGCAGCTGATATCATCATGCAGGAGCTGGGGAGCATGAACGCAAGCAGGTACTGTCCACTGGAAATCATGCCTAGGCAGACAGACCCTTTATGCAATGTCCTTCTAGATAAGCATCTTGCATGCCTACATCGCTGCTGCATCATCTCTAAGATGGGATCATTCGGTGGGTTTGTTAGAAACAAAGGAACCTCAGTGGTGGGTAAGGCTCAGAGGCTTGTGTGTGTTCCTTTAGGAGGCTGGATGTTTTACTTAAAACATGGGAGAGAGCGAGTCTTTGCATGATCTCATAGTATAAGAATGTGGGATTTGGCTGGGAAATTGGAAATCAGCAATCTGGTGCTGTACACATCTGGAATACATCACCATGCCCGTGTGCAACGGAACGGATGAGATTATTTGTGCATTTTCTAGCTGCTGCATACGGAGGGGTGCATGAATAGCGCAGAAATCGAGTTAACGCGCTTTTTATTGCGTTGCCGTAAGTTGGATCAGCCGGGCAAACCCGTCCATGCTAACCCAGGTTTTCAAATGGGCACATCTGATTCCATCTGCAGCTGGCACAAGGCAGACACCTTGGTATAGAGTGTAATTTGTTCAGCGTGGTAGACTGTGCTAAAACTGCAGTCTAGTCTTTGTAGGGGAAAAAAACAAAACCATTAAAACAAACAAAAAGAATGCTTGTTCTAACAAATTCATAGAGTTGCAGGTCATGCGTTTATAAACAAATAAACAGCTTGTGATGCTTACAAAAATCTAAGTGCCGTCGCTTCAACCGAAAATGAACTATTGTTCTCTTGGATTAAACTTCTTTTGTGTCGCCGTCGAAGCAGCGAACGTCAAATATGTATTTGCGGCGGATCGTTAGCTACAGTCGACGTACAGGTCTGCTTAATTGACAAGCGGGATTATTTATTTGCTGCTGGCTCGTGAAATGGGATGTAGAAATGTGCAATTAATTTTGCTAAGTCAGCTGCGGAGACGCTCTTATGCAATATAAGTCAGCCGGTTCTGATCTTGGGCCAGTCCAAAAATACCAAGGAGCAAGGCGAAGCTGGATTATGTATTAGCTTTTCATTATGTATGCATCTGAGCAGTTACAGGTCCCCTCGTTTAGGAAGGCCGTCGTGCACTTCCTGAAAAGCTGCTAGTGGAAGGATAAGATCGGATTAGGTCACATTCAAAAAGGAGAAGTTCTATTAAAGGAAGCTTGTTCTTAGATAAAGATGAAGGCTGTCATTGCTGACCTTCCGAAAATGCAGCCGCCTGGCTTCAGTACTTTCTACTCACTGACTGGGGTCTAATGCCTTGTACACACGGGACGACGATCGTATACAACAGGTCGACCATTGTATGCGAAATCGATCGTTCGTATGCGCGATTAGAACATACGACAGTCGTACCAGGGGAGTTGTATGAGCAGACTAGAATACTTGGTCGTACCAACAAGTGCTCATACGACCGTTGTATCATGTGTACAGAGCAGTTGGTACAACAAGTTGTATTGTGCAAAACACGCATGCTCAGAAGTCAGGAACGGCCGGATGCTAATTGCATGCACCTAAATATTCTTTCTTTGGTCGTACGATCGTGTAGTGCAGTCAGTATGCAAGTTACATTATCCAACATACGATTTGAGACTATCGTAAGTACGATCGTCATCCCATGTGCATGAGGCTTTAGACCCGTATACACTATCCAACTTTTGTTGTCAGATTTACCAAAACCATGTAGTGTAAGGGCCTGCCTGATTGCATACAAATTGAAACTCCTAAGGTTTGACCTCATATTATATGGTTTTGGTAAAGCTGAAGGAAAAAGTCTACAGAAAATTGGATAGTGTGTATCCAGCGTTAGACAGTTTTAAAATCATTGTTTGATGGCCATATTTAAAGTGTGTGTGTGTGTGTGTGTGTTTTTCTTCTATTAGGTCAGCAATGGCATGCCATATATTATCCTAGTACAAATTTTCATTACATTTCAATGACTCAGTTATTATTGTTAGATTGCTGATTTTGCTTTAATTTCACATGCATGTATTGTCCATTGTATGCTAGGGCACACTATAAGCTCCAAAACTTAAGGCACTCTAATATGCACTGGGGTGGATTCAGGGTCCATGCACACTAGGAGCAGAAAAAAAAATGCCAGAACCTCTGGCAGAGAAAACTGCATAAAACATGCTCATGGTAGCTTGTATTGCACAAGAGTTTAGGAGAGTTTATGGGCATTTGCTTTTAAAATCTTTTTTTTTTCCAAAATATCCCCCCTCTGCTCATTTTTCAATGCACACTCTAAAACGCCGGACGCTCCTAAATGCAGCCTTTGGGTACACTTATGTGTGTTTTATGAGCTTTTAGCATTTTTTTTTCTGCCTGAATACTGTACTCCTCTCAAAAATGGGTTTTTGTTTTATTCTGCCTCTAAACTCTCTTCTTGAGATCTGCCTCTAAGCGTCCTAATGTGTATGGACGCATAGGATAACATTGAGCAGTTTCTACAGGCAGGAGAAAATTAATGCAAAACTTCTTTTTAAGTCCAGTGTACATGGACCCTCACTAAAGGCAAACAGACTGGTGCAGTTGTACCCACTTTCCCCAGAGCTTAGTGAATGTAGTGATGCTTTTCTGAGCTCCATCAACCAATCGCAAGCAAAAGTGTTGTTTATTTTATCCATGTTCTTTACAAAGTAACGTTTCACCACATTCACTAAGCTCTGGGGCAAATAAGTGCAACTGCACTTGCAAAGTACACAGTCTATTTGCCTTTAATGAATCAACCCCACTGACTTTTAGATAGTGCTTGACCCGTCATCTCCTGTGCATCCTGACTGGCTTAACAGTGTGATGGGTGGCCTTATTGACCTTTCTGGTAATAGAGACCGGAAAGGATAGGGCCAATCACTGATTTCCGAATTAAAGTGGGCTTTGGATGTTTTCCATTGGTGGCTTTTAGGATACTCTAGAACTTGACTTTGTGCAGTCATGTGCCCAATATAGCTTCCCTCTGGCAGATGGTTTTATTCTGCTAAGCGTTTACTTTTAAACCCAGCGCTAGGAATTTGAACAAATGCTTGTTCCGGAATACAGAGAAGGGTCCTGCAGGGTCCCCCTAGCGGTGCGATTGTTCCCCTGCAGCCTCCTCTCTAAGATACTCCTGGCAAAGGTTGCATGCTCACTCCCCACCATCTACAATAGGGGGTAATAGTCCTGCATTGTATGTGTTGTCAGGGACCGATCGCAGATCGGTGCTTCAGAAAGAAGGGGGTAGTGCTGGAGCCCCCAGGAGTTGCGGATAGGGTAATCCTGCCTGTTCCTGTACCTCTTAGATATAACAAGCATATAACCCTTGCAGTGCAGAGGCACTCAACTGCAAGGATAGGTTAATAGCTGGGCTTTAAAGTAAACCATTCATGAGAGGCCCATAGGGCCGCCATTGAAAATGCTAGTTTTTTGACTGGTGTGCTCGTCTACTACCTACCATGTTTTGAGCCACTGGCCAGCAACAAGCTTGGAGGTCAGGAGAGTCCGAAAAATGTTAGCAGTATTTTCTGCATTCTTTTTCTGTGTTAGTGACTCAGCAGGAGGGTCAGCATGATGACTAGGAAACCAGCAATTTCGGAAGGAAAGGCCATCAATGGCCGTCTCCAGGGGTGTTGCTAGGGGGTGGCTATTGGGGCTATAGCCCCGAGTCTGGGGCCCATAGTACAGAGTCCCTTACCGGGTGGGTGCAGTTCTGAAATTAGCAGGTATGTCTCTCTGGGGACCCTGATGTAAGGGGAATCCACACTCAGAGATATATATATATATATATATATATATATATATATATATATATATATATATATATATATATATATATATATATATATATATATATATATATATATATATATGCCCACTCAAGCGTATGACTTTCTTTACTTTGCTGCTATG
Source organism: Glandirana rugosa (assembly GCA_018402905.1). Lineage (NCBI taxonomy): Eukaryota > Metazoa > Chordata > Amphibia > Anura > Ranidae > Glandirana > Glandirana rugosa. The sequence continues at coordinate 598,431 of BLSH010417935.1, read as the reverse complement.
GGCTCTAGTCCCAGATCTTTTGTAGACCTAGCAACACCCATGGCCGTCTCCAATTCATTTTGTGGGTTTCCTGAATGCAAGTGGAATAATCCTGTAATTAAACATGTTAACTGGATTTCCCAAGGATCTTGTGTAGAGATCTCCAAAGCATGCAATGGTGGTGAATCCTGAGGGCATAGGAGGATGTTTCTAAGACATATTCCCATAGCCACCGTGTACAATGTGGAGATCCATGGCTTGTACACCATCAAGATAACTTTTCAGCAGGCTAGGTATGTGATATACTCTACATATTGGCCTTTCACTCCAAGTACAAGCTTGGGATGAATTACTAAATGTCATCGATTACCAGAACATGCCTCGATAATATCAGGACACAGTAAATTGGGTGATTGGGAAAGTGAGTAAGAAGAGCTGGAACCCTCTGTTTTTTGTTTAATATGTATATATTTGGTTTATTTTATTATTCAATAGTAGGGCAATATTACATTTTAAATAATCTAAATATTGGTTTGGCAGCTTCTACACACCGAAGAGCTTCCACAGTGAGATGGAGTTATGTTAGAGAGAGGTAAAATTTAGAATTCTAGCCATGCACCATGATATAAAAGTCCATATCCAAGCTTATTTTCAGGGCTAGATTGTTTACAAAGCCAATGCATTTTGGGGGCTGTAGCTCGACCCCATAACCCCCCCCAAAAGAATGCTATATATAGCTACTGTAAATCAT
>BLSH010417935.1:582735-597667 GCA_018402905.1 Glandirana rugosa | reverse complement strand
ATATATATATATATATATATATAGTGTGTGTGAATAAATAAATAAAAAAATAATAATAAATAAAAAAAAAATAAATATATATATTATATTTATTTTTTGTGTGTGTGTAATATATATATTATTAATATGGATTGTGTTGCAGCCTTGAACCAGTAAATTGGGTGGCATGATTCATGTGCCTGAAAAGGTTAATGCATGGCGTGCGTAGTTTGTTTAGACTGTCAGCTGTTTTGTGTAAACATTAAGTTTGGTACTTGGAAATAATTTTCTACAGAAAACTGTCAGTACATTTTGTACTGTCTGAGCATTGCTTGTGGTAATTGGCATTTTACAGATTTTTTTTTTCTTAACACTTATCAGTTCTGCTTGGATCGAGAAGAAGGGTTTAGACCCACCAAAGCTTGTCCTGTAAATGTACCGCAGACAGCACAAAACTGTATTCTCTTTGAGCACAATGCTATATTAAGAATGCATGAAGTACCATTGACTGCAAGCCGCAGCGCAACTTCTGGACATGTACAACTGCTGTTTCTGTTGGTGGATGTTCTTAGATTCCGTTCTCAGGGGAGTCCTTCTGTAAAGATTGACATCTCTAGCCCCAGACACTAACCTAAGAATATCTTGGGTCAGATGATGGCAATGCTGAGCCTAATAAAACTCTTTCCACATGTCACTTTGGATATATCCATGCACCTGCCTTTTTTGTTGTTTACAATAGCTGTGCAAAGCCTAATAAAATGATGTAGAGCTTAAAGTGGTTCTAAAGGCAGAATGTTTTTTACCTTTTTTAAAGTGGTTGTAAACCCTCTCCTATACCCAGTGAAGTGAACAGTCTCAGATGATACACAGAGATGACACAAATCTCCCTATGTAAGTTTTACATGTATATCTGCTGTCTTCAGCTTTCTACATTCTTTAGAAGGTGCACATCGTGTCGGCATCTTTCTTCCTGTTTCAGCAGTGGGAGTGGAGTCTGGGCATACACTGTGTGTGAGCTGATTGGAGAAAAGGCACACACCCCCCCCTCCACATAGGCAGAGGAAGGAAGAAACTGGCAGAGTTGTTTTGATAAAAATTGCATGGTTAATTGTTTGAGTAGGGAAGAGAGAGTGCTGTATCCCTTTCATACAATTTTTTTTTTTTTTGCCCCTCTAAGGAGGTAATATATACAGCTGCACCCCCCTGTTACCTTTTTCCCAAGGCGTGAGTGATTTACACCATACACTTTGCAGAGCTGTGCTGGGAATAGACAAGCTCTCTGCTTATCTGTCTCTAAGTTACCTCCCCGACACAAATGTTCAGCTGCTTTTATCTCCTGTGTCAGAACTTGTCAGGTTCTCATGCTGATAACAGAGGAACTGAGCAGCAGAAAGACACGGGACTTAAGGCTTTGGAGAGAGAGAAGTAAACACAGATATGTGCCCAGGTCAGCTTTCATGAATGGAGTTTACATCCACTTTAATGTATTCTCTGCATCGGTGTCCACGAGAGCAGCAACCCTCCCGGCGCTCTCACTCCTCATTGGCTCGGAGACAACAACGGAAGCCATTGGCTTCCACTGCTGTCAGAGGCAGTGAAAAGGGGGCCGGGACCAAGCTGCACTTTGTGTGTCAATAGACACACAGAGCCGGCTCAGGAGCGATAAAATAAAATACATCTAAATTTATTGTGTAAAGGAGTTCTGTAACATAAGGATGTTAAAAGGCCAGTTCACCCCAGAGTGATATTTTATTTATAGGTAGAAGGCTGAATTCGCCTCTGGCTTCTTATGTCTTCGGTAGAGCGACACTACCGATCATGGTTCCCCAATCTTTTCCTGTCCAGATGGGTTTTTTGGCGCTCCCTCCCACCCTTTCTGTATTCCAACTCCCTAAATTCTCCAAAACAAAAACCAACATGGAAAGTGGTACCTATGGTATGTGCACACTCCTCAACCCACATGCAGATATTTTACCAATAGGGTTCTTGATAGATTTAAGGTGGTTTAAACTCTCTCTCCAGCATCTATCCAAAGGTTTTGGTTGGAATATGGCTAAACCCATCTAGGTTTGGATAGTGTGAGGAAGGGACAGAACAACTGTTATGGTTAAATCCTGTATATGTCCCCTTTTTCTGTGTTGACTGACACCTATCTAACAGACAGAAAACCAAGGATTTAACTTGGGCAGAAATCCAGAAAATGTATGTTTACATAGGTTCTAAGCCTTCTAATATATCCAGAACTGAAAAATTACGTCTTGGCTGGACTTGGGCTTTGAAATATATCATTCACTTAATGATGTACATAAGTATTAACGTAAAACATACTTTGCAAAGTACGGTAACTCTGGACTTGCTAGCAAATTTTGAGCCCCGTCCCATCTTTCTACATATCCTTTTTAGGCTCTTTCACCCTGGCGGTGGGAGGGTTGGAAAAACAGAAAAACAGACATTAGAGCTGTGGCTTTAGCAATGCACAGCAGAATTTTTACAGTCACTATACAGCTGACCTGAAAGACGCACCTTCCCTCCTCCATAGCTGGCCTGAAGGTCCATCAGTGCCGGTTAATGCCCACTGTAATGTATGGATTGGCCCATACATTACATAGTTTTGGTAAATTTAAAGCAAATTCTAATTTAGCCAGTTGTATGTATATTTATTTTATTTTAGGTACTTATATAGCGCTGTCAATTTACGCAGCGCTTTACATATATATTGTACATTCACATCAGTCCCTACCCTCAAGAAGCTTACAATCTAAGGTCCCTAACTCACATTCATACACATACTAGGGCCAATTTAGACAAGATCTAATTTACCTACCCACATTTTACACGTAAGGGTTGATTTATTTAAAGTGTCGTAAACCTTAGACATGAAATATAAACAAAGCGCACCCTTCTATACTGTGTACTTGTCTCGATCCAAAGCACTGAGTGTGGTTTTTGACTTCTTCCCCTTATTCCTACGTTATCGTCATGAGTCACTTCTGGCAGGTTTTCCCACACGAGATAAAAAGATGGTGGGGATGGGAGCTCCAGTACACAGGCTATGACTGTTATCTGTGCACTTTGTAAAGGGGTGTGGGGGGTTATTGCTTCCCTCCAATCAAAGCTTTCCTCACTAAGATCTGCGCTGTGAGATTTCAGATCCTTGCCTCTTGCTGCTGGAGCTGAGGAAGAATCCTTTCATCTGTGTGTTTGTTTTTAGAATGATCTACAGGGTCTTTTTGTATTGTCTTATTGGAGTTTGTGTGGCGTGGAATAAGCATTCCCATGGTTCTTCCTTGATTTGTACTCCCAAAATGCTTCCCATCCTCTCCAGAATCTCTCTCCAGTATTTCCCTATTTTGGGGCACCCCCACCATATGTGGGCAAGCGTGCCCTCCTTCCCACATTTTCTCCAGCATTCGGGCGGGTTTTCTGAACCTATCTTCCTCATCCTTTGTGGTCCCAGATACCATCTTGCGGCTAGCTTATAATTCATCTCTTTTGTTTCCTGATCCCTTGCGGATGAGAATATTAGGTTAAGTATTTTCTTTTTCCCAGTCTCACCCTCTGGGATCTCTCCCAGCTCTTTTTCCCATCTCGCCAGGTAGGGTGGGTCTCCCGTGTCTGACTCTTTTATTAAGATACTGTATACTTTGGCCATACCATGTTTAGTGCTCTGTGGTGTGTTTATCAATCTCTCTATCGAGTTAATTTCCCTTTCCCCTCTTAGTGGTTGTGGGAGTGTTTGTGTATAGTGCTTGAGTTGCGTGTATCTCCATCTATCTAGTGGCTTTCTCCCCCAATTCTCCGTGATTTCTTCAAACGTTAGGACTCTATTTCCTGTTAAGATGTCCCTTAATTTTATGTCTACTGTCCCTGCCCACTGTTTGAAATACCACCCTTCCTCTTTCCCAGGTAGAAATGCTTCTGTGTTTATCAGTGACATCAGTGGTGAATTATATTGCCAATTATACTGTTTACTAACTGTGTCCCATGTTTTCAGTGCGTGTTTTGTTATTGTGTTCGTGCTTTTTTTTAATTTCCTATATCTTCTCGGTATCCACATCATTTTTTCTATGTCCACCCCACTTTGTACCCTTTCTATTTCCACCCAGTGTTTACCTCCTTTGCTATGTTTCCATTCTGTCATTCTTGCCATTACTGCCGCCTGGAAGTATTTTCTAAAGTCGGGCATTGCTAGGCCCCCCGTTTCTTTACTCCTTGTCATTGTAGCATAGGCTACCCTGTGTTGTTTTCCTGCCCACACATATTTCATAGTTATTGATTTGAGTTTTTTGAAATACTCTCCCGGTACTGGGATAGGGATCATCTGAAAGAGATATGTTAGCTTTGGGAGTATGCACATCTTTACCGCCGCTATTCTGCCCGTCCACGACAAGTTTTTCCTTTTTAGGCTATTTAGCTGTCTTTTTACCTTGTTTAGGAGCGGCAAGTAATTCCTTTCATACAGCTTCTTCCCTGACCTAGTTAATTTAACTCCTAAATATCCCAATTCCTTCTGACACCATTTAAAGGGATATCTTTTCCTTAACTCCTCCTGCTCTTTCTTGGTGCATGAGATATTCAAAATCTCAGTTTTTGTCGCATTCACCTTAAAGTTCGCTATTTCCCCATACCTTTCCAGTTCCTCTATTATTTTTGGCATTGAATTTACTGGGTCTACAATATACATCAGGACATCGTCCGCATATGCGGCCACTTTGTGTTCTCTCTCCCCTATCCTCACACCCCTTATTTGCCCATTCCTCCTTATTTGTTCCAAGAGGGGTTCCAACGTCAATATGAACAGAATAGGGGAGAGAGGACACCCCTGTCTGGTGCCATTATATAACTCCAGTTCCGATGATAGCCCCCCATTTACTCTTACTCTTGCTTTTGGGTGGTTGTACAGAGCCATTATCCATCTCATCATTTTTTCCTTCATTCCCATACCTCTGAGTACTTCCCACATGAAGACCCAGCCGACCCGGTCGAATGCCTTTTCGGCGTCTATCGACATAAGTACGGCTGGGTCCTCGTTTCCCCCTTGCAGGATCATTATTGTTCTAAGGCAGTTGTCTCGTCCTTCTCTTCCCATTGTGAATCCCGACTGATCCCCGTGGATCCACCCTGGGAGGATTGGTTTTACTCTCTCTGCTAAGATTTTTGAAAAGATTTTTACGTCTGTATTTATTAAAGAAATTGGCCTATAATGCTCTGGGTACATTGGATCTTTATCCTCCTTTAATATTAGTGTAATATATGCCTGTAGTGCTTCTTCCCTTATGTTTTCTCCCTCTGCTATTTTATTTAGGTATTCCCGGAGTTTGGGGACCAATATCTTTTGGAATTTTTTGTAATACATGATTGTGTAGCCATCAGGTCCCGGGCTTTTCCCCACAGCCATACTCTTTATTGCTTTTCTAATCTCCTCTTCTGTTATTGGTTCTTCTAATTGATTGAGCTTTTCATCTGGGATTTTCGCTAGCTCTGCGGATTCTAAATATTTTTTCGCTATTTCCTTTCTCTCCCGTTCCCCTTTTCCTTCCACTTTGTATAGCCGGCTGTAGTATGTGTGAAACACTTCCGCAATTTCCGGTGTTGAGTTAGCTATCTTGCCCCCTTCTCCCTTTATCCTAGAGATGTACGTCTGACTCTTCTTTTCTTTTACTCTTTTCGCTAACCATTTTCCAGATCTGTTCCCCCACTGATACCTGTCTTTACTTATTAGGTGGGTCTTCCTCCTCCTATCTCTTTCTAGCCACTCCTCCAGCTCTTCTCTTTTCTTTACTAGTTCGCTCTTCTTCCCTAGTTCTTGATTTTCCACCTGTTTTTCTAGGGTCTTTATTTCTCTATATAATACCTCCATTTTCTTAGTTCTCTCTTTCTTCTTTTCGGTTCCTATTTTTATTAAGATCCCTCTAATATAGGCTTTGTGTGTTTCCCAGAGGAGTGATCGTGATATGTCTGGTTTGTCATTAATTGCAAAGAAGTCCTCCAGCTCTCTTTCTATAACCTCTACAGACTTTAAATCCTGCAACAGGGAATCGTTTAATTTCCACTTTCTTCCCCTCTCCACTTCCTTTTCTATTTCCAGCCCTGTCCACCCTGGTGCGTGATCCGAAACTGTAGTGGCCCCGATTCCGGCTTCCTTTAACATGGGCATCATCCGATGTTCTATCAGTACATGGTCTAATCTAGAGTAGGATCCATGAACCGCCGAATAATATGTGTATCCCTTTTCTTCGGGGTTACAGGCCCTCCAACTATCTACTAGCTGGTATTCTCTCAAGAGCCCCTTAATCACCTTTTGTCTCTGGTTGTTACCTCTTTTCCCCGCCCCTGTGGCGTCCTTGTTTGGCTCCATACATAAGTTTAAATCTCCTGCTACTATTAGGTATCCTTTTTTGAACTCTGTCAACTTCCCCAGTGTTTTTCTCAGGAACAGCTCTGGATTTTTATTGGGGGCGTATATATTCACGATGGTCCAATCGGTGTTCCACATCTTCCCCCTTATAAACAAGAACCTCCCCTCAGGGTCTGCGAGCTGTGCTTCCACCGTGAATACCACGTCCCTGCTGAGCCCTATGGCCACACCCTTTGCCCTCCCCGAGAATGAGTCCCCGTAGAACCACCTGGGGAAAGCAGCTGTTCTCAGGTCAATTCTTGCAGAGTGCGCTATATGAGTCTCCTGGAGACAAATCACCTTACCCCCCAGAAACTCCAGTTCTTTGTTTACCTTATACCTTTTCTCAGGTGTATTTAACCCCCTGACATTATATGTTAGAACTTTTAATTTTGTCATCTGGCTATCTCTTTACCTTCCTTGTACTTTTCCCATGAATACAGGTCAATCTTACTATTTTCTTCATCTTTGGTCCCCCCCTTCCCTTCCACCTTCCCCTCCCTCCCTCCCTCCCTCCCCTTTACGCGGAATTCTTTTTTCCATTTGTGTGAGTCGCCGAGTGCTCTGGCACTCGTTCTCTTCTTACCCACACCTCCTGGAGGAGTTACCCCTGCCTTCCCCCCCCCTCCCTACACCCCCCGAGATTCCATCCCTCGCCTTTCTCCTACCCCTTTATCCGCTGACCTCCACCCCCTTCCTCTTACTCCTCTCCCCTTCTTCCCCCCTGTCTTGTCCATCTCCTTCCATCCAGTCCCCTTGGTCCACCAGAGGGCCCTTTTTCCCACCCTGGCAGGGGTGGGGGTAGGATGTCCAATCTCTCGCAAAATTCTCGTAAATCTTCGGGGAATCTTAGTATTGCTGTCCTTCCATCTCTCCTTCCCTTTAAGCATGCTGGGAACCCCCACCAATAAGTTATGTTTAATTTCCTTAATTGTTCCGTTAGGGGTTTTAAGGTCATTCTTCTCGCCAATGTCTCCTGGGAAAGGTCAGAAAAGATCTGGAGCTCTGATTCCTCGAATATCACTTTTTCCATCTTCCTAATATTTCCTAGGATCATAGTTTTTTCTTCTGCATAGTGGAATCTTATTATTACGTCCCGGGGACTCTCTTTCCCTCTAGTTTGAAATCTATTGATCCTGTGGGCTCTGTCTATCTTGAGCTCCGCTCCTACTTCCCTTCCCAGTATTGGGTTGAATAGCTCTCTCAACGTTCCTTCTAGTGCTTCATCCTTATGTTTTTCGGGTAGCCCCCTTATCCTTAAGTTCTTCCGGCGGTTCCTATTCTCCTGATCTTCTATTTTATAGGCCATGTTCCTATTTTCCCTCTGCAGCTCTTTGACCTCCCTATCCAAATTCTCTAATCTCTGCTCGTACGTCTCCATTCTTTCTTCTACCTCCTCTACCCTCTGTAGAACATGACCTATATCGCCTCTAACTGCTGCTATGTCTGTTTTAAGGGATTCTTCCATCTTTGACAGCGTTTCTGTTAACATTTCCCTTATTTGGGCAACACTAACCTGGGGTTCTTCCGGCTTCCCTCCCTTCTCTGGGGTAGCCAGTTGCCCTGTCCCTCCTTTTTTCTTTGACTCACTGCTTGGATTTTTTTGCGTTTTCGAGTTTTGGGTGCTGCCGCTCCCTGGTGACGTGCAGGTTGTGTTCCCCTGTTTTACCGATGTTCCATTAGGTCTCTCGTTAGTTCCCTTTTTTTCTTTTTGTACCAGGGGGCTGCCTGAAGGTTCCTGCATGCTTGTCTCTGCTGCCATGTATTTCTGGATCCCCTGGGGGCTATTCAGGACCTGCACGCTTTTATTAGGGCCACTTTTAGTTGTTTTTCCCTTCATCTTTATTCCCTTCCGGGGTCCTTAGGGTCTGAATGGTTTTTAAGTCTCTATACGTTGTCTTCCTATTGGGGCTCTATTCCAGGGTTAGTTGCTTCAATCCTTTTCTCCCCTTCCTTCCCTGTAGTGCTACTTCCAATCCTCCCAATAGTTGGAACGCTGGGGGCCCCAGGAGAGCGATGTGGCGGGGAGAGGGTAAGAGGGGAGGGCGGCTTCCGGGGCCGGGGCAGTGGGATATCACAAAGGAGCTCGGGCAAAGAGTAGTCCGACCCTCAGCACCCTGTTGTTATGACGCTATTTACACCATACACTTATCGTATTTCACATTAGACTTAACATGTAACATGTATTGCTCTATGTTTGGTTTTTATAGCTACCACTCCCTTAGTCTCCTCTGCGTCCCAGTGTGCAGCCGGCCGGTTCCTGCCTTCGATGGTTCCTCCCTCCTCCAGCCTGGGACTCGTCCGCCGTTCCCCGCCTGCTCTCTGCCACTGCCCCTTTTAACAAGCGTGGGAGCGAGGGTGCGCGCGCCAAGCTAGCTTGTTCCTCCGCTGCTTGTAGTGAGGTACCGTCGTCACTTGTGCCCGCTCTGTTCTTCTCGGTCTCCTACTCCTGTGCGCTCATTACTGCCCCCGGCTTTCCCGTCCCTCCGGTCCGGTCCTCCTCCCGCTTCTTCCGAGGTTAGCACTCAGCCTGGAGGACGAGCGTGGGGAGCGGCTCGCTCAGGCGTCTCTCGGTCGGGCGCATCTCAGGGAGGGGAGGTGCCTGGGAGACGTCCTACTCACGTCTGGTCTCCTCCCATTCCCATACAAAAAGACACTGGTTCCGACCCTCCTGAACGTAGCAAAAAGCTTAATCCCGAAACGGTGGAGGTCAGAGGAAGCCCCATCAATAAAAGAATGGGTGGAAAGAGTTGAAAAAACGAGGATCATAGAAGAATCTATACATATAGGAGAGGATAACCTAGACAGGCATATAAGGAGGTGGGGAAAATGGGAGGAATTCAAGAAAACCAGTGAATACAGGTCAATCATAGAGAAATAGAATAAAGAAGGAGGGGTGGTCCTTGGGGGGGAAGGGGGGGGGGGGAGAGAATAAGGCTCTCAGTGGGGTGTTTCTTTTTTTTTTCTTTGTATTTTCTTTTCTACTTCTCTTTTTTAACGGTGTTGGAATTTAAAGCTGAAATAAAGTAAAGTACTGAAAGAAAAAAGGAAAACAACACTCCACAATGATGTGATAGGTGCCTAATATGAAGGTTTGAGCGCTGGTATGAAAACGTTCTAGAAGGCACATAGCTGAAGTGGAAGAAAAAAAAAAAAAAAAAAAAAATAGAATGATCTACAGGGTGGGCCATTTTTATATGGATACACCTTAATAAAATGGGAATGGTTGGTGATATTAACTTCCTCTTTGTGGCACATTAGTATATGTGAGGGGGGGAAACTTTTCGAGATAGGTGGTGACCATGGTGGCCATTTTGAAGTCGGCCATTTTGAATCCAACATTTGTCTTTTCAATAGGAAGAGGGTCATGTGACACATAAAACTTATTGGGAATTTCACAAGAAAAACAATGGTGTGCTTGGTTTTAACGTAACTTTTTATTCTTTAATGAGTTATTTACAAGTTTCTGACCACTTATAAAATGTGTTCAATGTGCTGCCCATTGTGTTGGATTGTCTTGTAACTTGTAAATAACTCATGAAAGAATAAAGTTACGTTAAAACCAAGCACACCATTGTTTTTCTTGTGAAATTCCCAATAAGTTTGATGTGTCCAACATGACCCTCTTCCTATTGAAAAAACAAAAGTTGGATTCAAAATGGCCGACTTCAAAATGGCCTCCATGGTCACCACCCATCTTGAAAAGTTTCCCCCCTTGCATATACTAATGTGCCACAAACAGGTAGTTAATATCACAGACCATTCCCATTTTATTAAGGTGTATCCATATAAATGGCCCACCCTGTACAGAAGAAATGGCTGTAGAAAACGGCTTATGTAGGAGGATTTGTTTCCTTTCTGTGTATTGCCTGACGCTAGTCACTTCATTGGATATACTGTATGAGGGTTTACAACCACTTTAAAGTGGAGGTCAGCCTAGAATGAAAAAAAATAAAAGCCAGCACCTACACATACAGTAGCTGCTGACTTTTAATAATAGGACCCTTACCTGTCCTGGAGTCTAGCGATGTCGGCACCGCAGCTGATGTTTCCATCAGCTGTTGGGTGCTACCACTGCTATTGTGGGTAAGGATTCTCTGATCAGCGGAAGTTCCACTTGTGAGTGGAACTCCGCTTTAAGAAGAAGTTGTTCACTTAGAAGAATTTTCATTGAGCTTTAGTGAATAAATCTGTACATGTCTATATACAGTGCCTTGAAAAAGTATTCACACCCCTTGAAATTTTCCACATTTTGTCATGTTACAACTAAAAACGTAAATGGATTTTATGTGATACACCAACACAGTGGCACATAATTGTGAAGTAAAAGGAAAATCCTAAATGGTTTTAACATTTATTTATTTATTTGTTTTTTACAAATATGTGAAAAGTATGGTGTGCATTTGTATTCAGATCCCCTGAATCAATGCTTTGTAGAAACACCTCTACCAGCTTTGCACATGTAGAGTGACATTGTTTCCTATTCTTCTTTGCAAAATGGCTCAAGCTCTGTCAGATTGGATGGAGAGCGTCTGTGACCAGCAACTTTCAAGTCTTGCCACAGATTTTCATTTGGATTTAGGTCTTGACTTTGACTGGGCCATTCTAGCACATGAATATGCTTTGGGTCATTGTCCTGCTGGAACCTCCGCCCCAGTCTCAAGTATTTTGCAGACTCTAACAACAGGTTTTTTTTCTAAGATTGCCCTGTATTTAGCTTCATCCATCTTCCCATCTACCCTTACCAGCTGCCACCACCATGTTTCAGGGGGGGATGGGTTGTTGAGAGTGATGTGCAGTGATAGTTTTCTGCCACACATGGCAGTTTGCTTTTAGTTCAAAAAGTTAAATTTTGATCTCATCTGACCATAGCTACTTCTTCCACATGTTTGCTGTGTCCCCCACATGGCTTCTCGCAAACTACACACGGGGCTGTGTAGTTTGTGTAGTTATGGCTTTCTTCTTTGTGCAGTGCGCGACTAATAATTGTCCTATGGACAGATTGTCCCACCTGAGCTGTGGATCTCTGCAGCTCCTCCAAAGTTACCATGGGCCTCTTGGCTGCTTCCCTGATTAATGCTCTCCTTGCCCAGCTTGTCCGTTTAGGTGCACGGTCATGTCTTGTTAGGTATGCAGTTGTGCCATACTCTTTCCATCTGAAGCCAACTGGTTCCACTAGATTTCAGTTAGGGGTATCAGAGTAAAGGGGGCTGAATACAAATGCACACCATACTTTTAACATATTTTGAAAACCATTTATCCTTCCACCTTTCAATTATGTGCCACTTTGTGTTGGCCTAACACATACAATTCCAATAAAATACATTTACGTTTTTGGTTGTAACATGATAAAATGTGGAAAATTTCAAGGGGTATGAATACTTCTTTTTCAAAGGCGTGTGTGTGTGTGTGTATATGTTTGTGTGTGTATATATATCTTTTCATGAGACAACACTGGAGAAATTACTTTGCCACAATGTAAAGTAGTGAGTGTACAGCTTGTATAACAGTGTAAATTTGCTGTCCCCTCAAAATAACTCAACACACAGCCATTAATGTCTAAACCGCTGGCAACAAAAGTGAGTACACCCCTAAGTGAATATGTCCAAATTGGGCCAAATTAGCAATTTTCCCTCCCGGTGTCTTGTGACTCATTAGTGTTACAAGGTCTCAGGTGTGAATGGGGAGCAGGTGTGTTTAATTGGTGTTATCGCTCTCACTCTCATGGTACCTAATGGCAAAGAACTCTGAGGATCTGAAAAAAATAAATTTTGCTCTACATAAAGATGGCCTAGGCTATAAGAAGATTGCCAAGACCCTGAAACTGAGCTGCAGCGCGGTGGCTAACAGAATACAGCGGTTTAACAGGACAGGTTCCAGTTGAGTGCACGTGCTCAGCATCATATCCAGAGGTTGTCTTTGGGAAATAGACCTATGAGTGCATTACTGCAGAGGTTGAAAGGGTGGGGGGTCAGCCTGTCAGTGCTCAGACCATACGCCACACACTGCATCAAATTGGTCAGCATGGCTGTCGTCCCAGAAAGAAGCCTCTTCTAAAGATGATGCACATATTTTGCTGAAGACAAGCAGACTAAGGACATGGATTACTGGAACCATGTCCTGTGGTCTGATTAGACCAAAATAACGTATATGGCTCAGATGGGGGTAAGCGTGTGTGGTGGCAGCCAGGTGAGGAGTACAAAGACAAGTGCGTCTTGCCTACAGTTAAGCATGGTGGTGGGAGTGTCATGGTCTGGGGCTGCATGATTGCTGCAGCCACTGAGAAGCTACATTTCATTAAGGGAACCATGCATGCCAACATGTACTGTGACATACTGAAGCAGAGCATGATCCCCTCCCTTTGGAGACTGGGCAGCAGAGCAGTATTCCAACATAACGACCCCCAAACACACCTCCAAGATGACCACTGCCTTGCTAAAAAAGCTGAGGGTAAAGGTAATGGACTGGCCAAGCATGTCTCCAGACCTAAATCCTATTGAGTATCTGTGGGGCATCCTCAAATGGAAGGTGGAGGAGTGCAAGGTCTCTAACATCCAGCAGCTCTGTGGTGTCATCATGGAGGAGTGGAAGAGGACTCCAGTGGCAACTTATGAGGCTCTGGTGAACTCCATGCCCAAGAGGGTTTAGGCACTGCTGGAAACAGTATCTTACAAAAGTGAGTACACCCTCACATTTTTGTAAATACTTTATTATATCTTTTCATGTGACAACACTGAAGAAATAACACTTTGCTACAATGTAAAGTAGTGAGTGTACAGCTTGTATAACAGTGTAAATTTGCTGTCCCCTCAAAATAACTCAACACACAGCCCATTAATGTCTAAACCGCTGGCAAAAAAAGTCAGACATCCCTAAGTGAAAATTTCCAAATTGGGCCCAAAGTGTCAATATTTTGTATGACCACCATTATTTTCCAGCATTTCCTTAACTATTGGGCATGGAGTTCACCAGAGCTTCACAGGTTGACACTGAAGTTCTCTTCCACTCCTCCATGATGACATCACAGAGCTGGTGGATGTTGGAGACCTTGCACTCCTCCACCTTCTGATTTAGGATGCCCCACAGATGCTCAATAGAGTTTAGGTCTGGAGACATGCTTGGCCAGTCCATCACCTTTAACCTCAGCTTCTTTAGCAAAGCAGTGGTCATCTTGGAGGTGTGTTTGGGGTTGTTATCATGTTGGAATCCTGCCCTGCAGCCCAGTCTCCGAAGGGAGGGGATCGTGCTTTGCTTCAGTATGTCACAGTACATGTTGGCATTCATGATTCCCTCAATGAACTGTGGCTCCCCATTCCCGGCAGCACTCATGCAGCCCCAGACCATGACACTCCCACCATCATACTTGACAGTAGGCAAGGCATACTTGTCTTTGTACTCATCTAGTTGCCGTCGCACACTCTTGACACCATCTGAACCAAATACGTTTATTTTGGTCTCATCAGACCACAGGACATGGTTCCAGTAATCCATGTCCTTTTTAGTCTGCTTGTCTTCAGCAAACTGTTTTTGGGCTTTCTTGTGCATCATCTTTAGCAGAGGCTTCCTTTTGGGATGACAGCCATGCAGACCAATTTAATGCAGTGTGCGGCATATGGTCTTGGCATTGACAGGCTGACACCCCCACCCCTTCAACCTCTGCAATAATGCTGGCAGCACTTATAGGTTTATTTCCCAAAGACAACCTCTGGATATGATGCTGAGCACGCGCACTCAACTTCTTTGGTCGACCATGATGAGGCCTGTTCTAAGTGGAACCGGTTATGTTAAACTGCTGTATGGTCTTTGCCACCTTGCTAAAGCTCAGTTTAAGGCGGTGTTCACACTTTTGCGGGTTCCCCGCATCCAATTCGCAACAGCAGGAGACTTTGACCGGCTCTCTATGCAGCCGGTTCACACCTCTGTGAATTTGCAACAGGGGGTCCTGTGCATCTTTTGGCCCATTTCAGGTCCAAATTCAGGCCAAAATTCGGGCTGAAATCGCACCTGGAGCAGTGAAAGGGGAGGCACCGGACCCCTGCTGTGAGCCACATCGGCATTAGATGTGAACCCAGCATCAGGGTCTTGGCAATCTTCTTATAGCATAGGCCACCCTTTTGTGCCATGTTGAACTTCCAGTGACCAGTATGAGAGAGTGAGAGCCATAACACCAAATTTACCACACCTGCTCCCCATTCACCCCTGAGACCTTGTAACACTAAGGCTTCATACACACTGACGTATTTTTTTGATGCCACTTTTTTTGGGTTTTTTTTAGCGTTTTTCTTTTGCAGCTCTCCATGTTATTCAATGGCCCCATAAAAAACGCCAACGGTTTTGAGTTGTAGATGTCAGCGTTATGAAGCTGTGAATCGAACCTGCACATTCGGCGGCTGTTGCGTTTTGGCGTTTCTGACGCTGAGCTGGCAAAATGCCCACTAACATGCATTAACGCTGTATCAAAGTTAACCGGCGTTTGTAGGTTAAAAAATAGCAGAGGAATGTTTTTTAACAAAAAAAAAAAACTTCTATTGACGCCTATGTATGTATGTATGTATG
>BLSH010417935.1:548507-562702 GCA_018402905.1 Glandirana rugosa | reverse complement strand
GGAAGGGCTGTGATCACAGCCTTCCTGTACGTGAAGGCTGTGACCACTTCCCTTCCCCAGCTAGGCAGTCCCCCATACAGTTAGAACACGCCCAGGGAACATAGTTAACCCTTAGAGCGGCCCCTGCAGGTTAACCCCTTCACTGCCAATGGCATTTACACAGTAATCAGTGCATTTTTATAGCACTGATCACTGTATAAATGCCAATGGTCCCAAAAAAGTGTCAAAATGGTCCGACATGTCCGCTGAAATATCGCAGTACCGCAAAAAAAATCGCAGATCGCCGCCATTATTAGTAAAAAATAAAAAAAAATTAAAAACCCCAAAAATGAATTCTCATCATCCGTAAACGTGACCACTTTTGCGCAAAACCAATTTTTTTTATCGCAAATGTGAGGAAGAATATAAATCGGCCAAAAACGGTGAAAAAAAATGTTTTTTTTTATAATTTTTTTTTTTTTTTTTGGATTTGTATTTTAGCAAAAAGTAAGAAATTTGGTTTTTTTTGCAAAATTGTTGCTCTTCTTTTGTTTATAGCGGCGATCAGAAATGACGCAGCGGTGATCAAATAACACCAAAAGAAAGCTCTATTTGTGGGAAAAAAAGGACGCAAATTTCGTTTGGGTACAACGTCGCACGACCGCGCAATTGTCAGTTAAAGGGACGCAGCGCCGAATCGCAAAAAGGGCTCCGGTCCTAAAGCTGGAAATCCTTCCGGGGCTGAAGTGGTTAAACCGCATCGCCTTGCTGGAGGTAACAGAGGCACTGCTCAATTGCTGGCTGAAATGTTGCAGAATCTTCCTCGGCTGTAACAGAGATGCCTCTTACAGTCAGTGAGGTAGGGACACTATTGAAACTGGTCAGTGTGTTTTTTTTTTTTTTTTTTTTTTTTTTGGCTTTAATAGGAATTCTGTTGCTTGCAAGTCTTCACCAGCATCAGGATCGCTAATGTTGGCTCGCGCCAAATAATTGTCATGAATATTACTACACTTTTCTACCCAGTAAAAAATAAAAGGACAAGATAAAACGCATAGTGTTCAATAGGACCTATTCTCACCAATACATCACGTTGTGCCTTGTGAAAAGGTTTTGCCTGTTGCATTTTTTTCTTGTGTTTGATTTGCATTTTTTTAAATATTAAATCCTTTAAAACACTAAAATAACACAACATACAACATTCATTAGCATATGATGTGTTTTAAGTGTGGTGGTCCAAGGGTTGGCTATCCCTGTGCAAGCTCCATCTCATGACTTGCACAAAGTGGAGAACTCTTTTCTGCCCCCATGGCACAGGGCTGGGTCAGCGCTGTATTTAGGCTTTGTGCTGCCCTAGGCCTGACTAAACTCATGCACCCCCCCCTAATTTAAATATGGGCCACCCTTTCCTGTCAATGCAAACCCCTTCCTGTTTAAGACCCACCCTGAAATTTCCTAGTGGGGACACTAGTTCTGAGGGCCTTGGGGGGGATTGGAATGGATTTCCTTAAGCGATTTCCTCCCACTTCCTGTTTGGCTATGGGGCAGCACAACAACGAGTTGGTTGGGGCCCACCACCTGGGCCGCTCAGGTCCCCTACATATGAATGGGCTGTCCCCCTCTGATGGGGGCCTGCCGGTATTTTCATACCGGCAGCAAGTGCAGCAGCTTTATGGGGGTGCCAGACCCGTTTGTCTCCCGGCCCAGTCCACCCAATAAGACTAAAAGTGTAGAGCAAGCCATCTGGAACTCTTTTCGTGCCGCCCTAGGCCTGGGCCTTGTTGGCCTAGGCCAAGTACAGTGTTGGGCTGGGTTCCTGATCAGCAAAACACCAAACATAGGCTTTGAAGTGAGTCACTTTCTTCCCATAGCTGGAAGTTCTAAGTAGTTCTTTCCCTGTAGTGGTTACTTGTATCAGGGCAGGGGAAAGAGAAATTTAAATATAAGCTGCTTGCGCGGCTTCAATTAAAATAAACCTGTTGCTTTGCCCTGTGTGGAGAAAACACAGCTTCACTTTAAATCCAAAGTGCAGTCAACTTAAAAACCCAAAAATCAGTCTAAGAGGTATAGCTCAGTCAGTAGGTTGTGTTCCTCTTGGTGATGTCTCTTCTGCTTAGGTTTATCCCTCCTTCGACACCCAGGGACACATCCTACTGACTCTAAATTATGCTTTTTTTTTCTGTTGAGGTATGAAAAGCAGCCAAACAACCCTAAAATTGCAGCTATTGGAACACACATGCATGCCTGCACTAGGAAACCTGAGCATAAAAGCTCTCCAAGGAGAGGAGCTTAGTTGGTCTACTTGTCTGTAAGATTTGAAAAGCTGGCTGTCAGGTACAGATCTTGCCAGTCCTTGGCAATCCTGTGAATGACAATTGAAGATTAGGAAGAGAGAATCCCGATGGATGCACAACAAAATGTGTATATCAAATATACAACGTTTAATCCAACAAACTCCTAGAACATAACTGGCAAGAACAGACATGACTTAGAAAAGAGAAAATATCTGGACTTCTACATTTTAAACCTTTGATATCTGCAGCTTTGTTATTTACATACTCTGCGAGTGAAACCCTTCCACCCCACTTAACCATTTCAGCCCCGGAAGGATTTCCCACTTTAGGACCAGAGCCCTTTTTGCCATTCGGCGCTGCGTCGCTTTAACTGACAATTGCGCGGTCGTGTGACGTTGTACCCAAACAAAATTTGCGTCCTTTTTTCCCCACAAATAGAGCTTTCTTTTGGTGGTATTTGATCACCGATGCGTCATTTCTGATCGCCGCTATAAACAAAAAGAGCGACCATTTTGCAAAAAAACACAAATTTCTTACTTTTTGCTTAAATACAAATCCAAAAAACATTTTTTTTCATCAGTTTTGGCTGATTTATATTCTTCCTCATTTGCGATAAAAAAAATTGCAATCGGCGTTTATTGATTGGTTTGCGCAAAAGTGGTCGCGTTTACGGATGATGAGAATTCATTTTTGGGGTTTTTATTTATTTATTTTTTTTTTACAAGTAATGGCGGCGATCTGCGATTTTTAGCGGTACTACGATATTGGGGCAGACATGTCGAACCATTTTGACACTTTTTTGGGACCATTGGCATTTATACAGTGATCAGTGCTATAAAAATGCACTGATTACTGTGTAAATGCCGTTTGGCAGTGAAGGGGTTAACCTGCAGGGGGCGCTCTAATAGTTAACTGTGTTCCCTAGGCGTGTTCTAACTGTGTGTGGGCTGCCCTAGCAGGGGAAGGGGAGCGATCACAGCTTCGATGTAGAGGAAGGCTGTGATCACAGCCCTTCCCCCCTCTCACAGAACGGAGGTCCGTGTTTACTTACACGGACCTCCGTTCTTTCAGTGCGGGGGGGGGGCATCGCGGGTAGCCGGTGGAGATCGCGTCCGCGGCACCCGCTCCCTGGCCCTCCCCGAACACAGTGAGCACACGGGCGCGTGCGCGCTCACAGTGCGCAATCTCGCAGCCGCCGTCGTACGACGGCGGTTTGTGATATCGAACCACTTTGTCGCCGCCAACCTGCGGTTGGTGGTCGGCAAGTGGTTAAATAGAATTTGCGTTCCATTTCACAGGGAACTCGTCTTTAATCTCTCAATTAATTGTAAATTCATTCTTTTACCACGTGATCTTTTAACTGTTAGGCTTCATGCACACAGGACTGTTAAAAAAAAGTCCAAAAAACATCAGTAGCTTATCGGGGATGTTTTCAGCTTTTACTGCCGTTTTTAAAGGACCAGCGCTCTTCTTCTTTTTTTTTTCCAATTGGTCTAAAACGTCCAAAAACGTTGGATTAACGTTTTTAAGCATTTGAACGTTTTTACAGCTGAAAAACGTCCAAAAAAAATCCTCGGCTCTTGGGGTTTTTTACAGCTCAAAAACGTCACTGCTAAAAACTGCGCACAGGTCGTTTGACTGTTTTTAGCAGCTGTTTTCAGCTGCAGATATTTTTTTCTACAGTCAATAAACCCTCCATGTTATCCTATGTGTTCATGCACACATAGGCTGTTATCAACTGTTTTGGGTAGTGACGTTTTTGAGCTGTAAAAAAAAAAAACAAGACCAGTGGGTTCTGAGGGATGGCTTTTCAGCTGTAAAAAGGTTCAAATGCTCAAAAATGCAGCTAAACGTCGATCCCCCCCCCAACTTTTTTGGACCTTTTTTAGATCAATTGAGGGGAAAAAAAATGCTGGCCCTTTAAAAATGCAACGTTTTTTAGTTTTTTTTTTTTTTTTTATTTCCACACATCCTGTGTGCATGAAGCCTAAACCTGAACCCAGCCAAAATGAATTCAAGTGCTCAGCCATTTTGTTAGGCAAAGAGAAATGTTCAAGTTCAGTAGCCCGCCACCAATTACTACTTTTCTATTACGGTTTTGACTGCTACAAATTGAGAAATAGTTGTAATCTGATGCTTACACTCAATGCATGTTGTATCCAGTTAAGTAAGCCTGATATGCAATACAATTTTATTTGTACTCCACTGTTAATGCAGTGTACTTAAGGCATAACTAAGTTAAAAACATAACGCCTCTGGGTGATCTATGTACATTGTAAGGATTGTCTGTGTCCATGTGCTTAGTGAGTCTAATGGGAGTTCCTTTATAATTATCAGCTGCTGCACCTGCATGGCTCTAATGAGGGAAATTTTAGGGTCTGCATCCCTTTACACGTAATTTCCTATTGGGATTATCTTACTAAAAATTACATTTTTTGTTGCAGGCGATGCCAAAAATCTGACTTGTATCTTGGTGTACACTTCTGAGAAAATCAGTGAGCCAATCACACAAGCAAGAAATTTTTCTGGGGGGCATTCTGTGTACAGAACACCTTCAGGTAGCCATATTGCATTGTACTTTACAGAAAATTACAGAGCTACAGATTGAAAAGGAAAGGTCATTTTTTTTAATAACATTCAAAGACCATATGACTTGTGTTGCAATTGTATACGCTTTATTGTTGTTGTTGTTATTATTATTATTTTTTTTTATTATTATTTATTTTTATTTGCCACTTTTTTCCCCCATGAAAGGGTAGTTACCTTTTAAGAATAAGCAGCTTTGTTCCCACGTTGTATGAATTGTTTGGGAAAAAAAAATGATTCCTACTTTTTAATTATGAAAATATTGTAGGTGTGTTAATAACGTAAACATCTACTATGAGAAATACTAAAGTGGATGTAAACCCGATTCATGAAATTTGAGCTAGGCACATATATTTGTAGTGTTTTCTTATCTCTCTTCAAAGCACTAAGTCCCGTGGCTTCTCCTGCTCCGTTCTTCTGTTATAAGCATGATAAATTCTGACACGTGATGAAGCCAGGCTGAATTTTGTGTCAGGGTGGTTGTTATAAATAGATTAGCAGAGAGCTGCTCTACTTGCAGGACAGCTCTGAAAGTCTCTGCCTATGTGGAGAGGGGGTGTGTGCATTTTCTCCAATCAGCTACCTCCCAGTGTAATCCAACACTACACTGCTAATGCTGAATGAGTAAGTAAAAAATTCTAACACAATCTGAACTTTCTAAACTGTATATAAAGCTGAAGACAGAAGATATACATGTAAAATTTATGTAGGACGATTTTTTTCATCGGTGTATCATCTGAGGCTATTCAGTTCACTGGTTATATGTGAGGGTTTATATTCCGCTTTAAGTGAACCTGTGACCAGACTATGGTCATTAAAGTATGTATGTATTTTTAACACTAAAGGACTTTACAACAAAAACTCCCTGGTCCCTGTAACTGCTTGTACTGTGCATTTAATTCTCAAAATAACAGCAAAGGCTCTAAAGACTTGGTTTCTAGCAGCTTGGGAGCACTTGTGTGTTTTGGTTGTTCTTGGCAGTCTTCTAAGATTCTGCTACAATAGAAAGTAAAGGGTAACATTTCTGTGCTTCTGTTGTGAAAGTTGAAGATGAAATTCTCCACAATGCTTATTGCTACTGAGGTTAGGTTATTGAGTGTGTGTTTGTTTCTAAGTGCTTTTACTGATTGTTCTCAATATGCAAGTCCTTTAATGTTCAAGAATGCACAAATTCATTTTAATGAACCATGTGGGCAAACACAAATAATGGCAAAGGCTATCTACAAAACCTTGGCATTGTAGTAAAAGTAAAGAAAGTATACAGAACTTACCTTTTGGGGGTGTTTAACCACTTCAGCCCTGGAAGGATTTGCCCCCTTTCTGACCAGGCCATTTTTTTGCGATACGGCACTGCGTCACTTTAACTGACAATTGCGTGGTCATGCAACGCTGTACCCAAACAAAACCGATGTCCATTTTTTCCCACAAATAGAGCTTTCTTTTGGTGGTATTTAATTACCTCCTGCATTTTTTTTTTTTTTTTTTTTGCAATATGAGCAAAAAAGTGACAATTTGTATTTATCAGTTTAGGCCGTTTATATATTTTTCTAAATCTTTTTGCTAAACAAAATGGCAATAGGCATATATTGATTGGTTTGTGCAAAAGTTGTCGTGTTTACAACCCGTGGGATACGATTTTAGTGACTTTTTTTTATTTTTATTGTTTTTACTAGTAATTGCGGCGATCTGAAATTTTTAGTGGGGCTGCGACATTGCGTCGACAAATCTGACCCCAAATTACACTTTTTGGGGACCAGTGACATTATTACATTGATCAGTGTATTTTTATAGCATTGATCAATGTATAAATGACACTGGCAGGGAAGGGGTTAGAGCTGCACGATTCTGGCCAAAATGAGAATCACGAGTTTTTTGCTTAGAATAAAGATCATGATTCTCTCACGATTCTCGCGGCGTAATATATTTAAATATACAAAAAAATTGGGCTAACAGCACTGTTTAGTTTTTTGAAAGGGTAATTTTTCAAAAAAAATGCGTTTAAAAGTCCGCTGCGCAAACAGCGTGTGACATAAAATATTGCACCAACTGCCATCTTATTCTCTAGGGTCTCTGCTAAAAAAAAAATATATAATGTTTGGGGGTTCTAAGTCATTTTCTAACACAAAATAATGGATTTTTATTTGTAAACAGCAAGTGTCAGGAAAGATTTAGTCTTTAAATGGTTAAACCAAACAACTATACAAGGGGAGTTCATTCAGAGTTCATTCCTTTTGAAGTAAATTACTTTGTATCTTTTTTAGCGTCTTTTATCAATGGTGATTCAGAACTTGGCTCTCTGCCCAGACTTGCCCCTGAGACTCTGCCCCTGAGACTCAAGTCGCTCCGACTTGAAAAGACTTCAGGCGACTTGCATTGACTTTTATTACTCTCAAGTCCCGCTGAGTCGCCCCGCAAGTCGGACCCCATTAACTGCACTGAAAATCGCGGTAATGCCCAATGGAGATCGCAGGGGGGGTGGATCGAGATCACGATTTTAATACGATTAATCGTGCAGCTCTAGAAGGGGTTAACACTAGGGGGCGATCCAAGGTATTAAGTGTGTTTCCTTTAGCTTGTTCTAATTGTAAGGGGGATGGGCTGGCAGGGACATGACAAAGATCGCTGTCCCCGATGACTGGGGGTTAATTGGCACATCTGGGATTAAGATAGTTTAAAGGCAAAAGCATTTTTTTTTTTTTTTTTTTTTTTTTTTTTTTTTTTTTTTTTTTTTTTTAAGTTCGGAGATTTTTGAATTTTTGCCAAGTTTTTATTGCTGTGATTCACTCCGCCACCTGTCCTAGTAATTATTGTCACTAAAATGAAATGTAAGAGGAAATCCAAAATTTTAGTCCTCACCAGAAGAAGAGGTGAGTTTAGGTTCACATCTATGAAGGGTGGTGCAGTTTACATTTGTGTAGGTCCAGCAGCTCAATTGTTTGTATGAATTGTTTGTACCTGCATTTAACACAGGAATAAAGCCCCTGACCCTTTTCTTAAAATGCAGTCGGAGTCTCATGGTGCTTCGGCATCATGCGTTTTCATGCACTCAAAAACGCGCTGCTTCTTAATGGTACCCTCGTGCATCTGCAAAAGATCAGCACATTTTGACCGTGGGTGGAGGGACACATGTGATTTACACAACAGTGTGAATCTAGCCTTAGACTAAATTCTCCAATAGGGATACCTCCTCGAGAGACAGTTGTGTAAAATCCAAATTATTTGGTGGAGGGGGATTATGGTGTGGGGTTGTTTTTCTGTGGTTGAGCTTGGACCCTTAGTTCCAGTGAAGGGAACTCTTAAGGTGTCAGCATACCAAGACATTTTGGGCAATTTCCTGCTCCCAACTTTGTGGGAAAAGTTTGGGGATGGCCCCTTCCTGGTCCAACATACCAGTGCACAAAACAAGATCCATAAAGACATGGATGAGCGCGTTTGAGGTAGAGGAACATGACTGGCCTGCACAGAGTCCTGACCTCAACCCAATAAAACGCCTTTGGGATGAATTACAGCGGAGACTCCACAAATACAATTCTAGAAAAATGGTTAAACATTCCCATAGATGGACTCCTAAACCTTGTGGACAGCCTTCCCAGAAGAGTTGAAGCTGTTATAGCTGCAAAGGGTTGGCCAACTCCATGTTGAACCCTACTGACTAAGAATAGAATGCCATTAAAGTTCATGTGCATTTAAAGGCAGGCCTCCTAATACTTTTGACAATATAGTGTACTTAAACCTTATTTGTTAAAAAATGCTATTGATGCTTGTCGGTACAGATGGCAATATCCTGGATCACATCTTGTGGTGGCTTTCTATAATAGCTGCTGGTGGACAATGTGTTACACCATATGCTGTATCTTATTGGTGGGTGAAAAAGAACTCTGTATGCTACATTGTCAAGGCAACTGTAAACCCATTTCTGGCAACTTCTTGTGTCCTTTTTATCCATGTTATGTGAGCAGAACAGAATGTGCCTTACACCCATCCCACACATGATTGTGCTCACTGGCTTCAAGGCGAAATTTCGTGTTAAAGAATGTTACCCTAACATTTTATATTCCTGATATGCGTGTGCTGTACCATGTAAGCCTGTTAAAAATATCCTGTTTTCTTTGTATTGCTAAATTTGTGTGAAATACCTGGGGATCCTGCCAGTCCCCCTGCTTTCCTATTGTAAACTAACCATACTAGGCATGAGAGAACACCCATCCCAGCATAGCCAGTTCTCTGGCTGTGCTGGGAGAACAGGCTACCTGTTGTCCAATGGCCATGACTTCTGCTGACAACCCGCATCCCCTGCACAGCCAATCACTGGGAAGATTGGTGTACTGCTGTTTCTCCAATGTAATACAAGCAAAGAGTTTGAGCGCTCCAGGTGAGGCTGGTTGGTATTACTTTCCTTTTGGGTGCACGTCCAGTCCGTGAACTGCATCAATGGTGAAGGGGAAAAGAAGTTGACAGCACTCCATCCGGTCTTTGTTTGAATAGATGCACAAACAATCCATAAATATTCTTACATGTCCAAAGATGAGCAGGCAAAAGATTGACGCGTTTCGCGAAATT
The DNA here is from genome assembly GCA_018402905.1 of Glandirana rugosa. NCBI lineage: Eukaryota > Metazoa > Chordata > Amphibia > Anura > Ranidae > Glandirana > Glandirana rugosa. The sequence goes on along the minus strand of BLSH010417935.1, from coordinate 553,286 downwards.
AAATTTGCTTAATCATAATGCTGTTTCTCCACCCTCAAGCTCTCCAAGCCCCTTTATGCTGCTAAGAACACATATTATGTGATCACTTATAGGAAAAAAGTTTGCCTTGCATTTCTCCTTTTAACTGCCAAATGTGTTTTACAAAGTAAGGGTTCACATACACTTTATCTTCCCTCTTCCGGTCCATACAAAATGTGTTTTGTGCAGTGATTAAACTGAATAGGCCAGGGATATGCAATTAGCGGACCTCCAGCTGTTGCAGAACTACAAGTCCCATGAGGCATAGCAAGATTCTGACAGCCACAAGCATGGCACCCAGAGGCAAAGGCATGATGGGACTTGTAGTTTTGCAACAGCTGGAGGTCTGCTAATTGCATACCCCTGGAATAGACTGTTTTACAAGCTAAGATTTCATATGTACTTTAACTTCTCTCCTCTAGTCAATACATAACATATTGGAGTGATGCTTCCAAGTGGGTGTGTGAAGGGGAAATAAAACAGTATTTCACACCACTGAGCTAACCGAGGTGGAGGCATTTTCATTTCACCAATATTTATATGGTGTATTACAGTTTCCACATAATACAGAAGGAAACACAGGGCCCTCATCAGGGCATAGCACTAGTTGTATAGAGAGGCAACGTTAACGTGCGTGGTGGTTTTTTCTTTTTTTTTTGTGTAAGGTATAAACCATCTTGGTGGAAGCTGTGCCATTTTTGAGCAACCCTGTCACTGATGCTGGTGTCTTGGCTTCGTATGTGCCTATGGCCAAAATCCTTAATAAAGCCATGAAAGATAACAAACCTAGTAAATGCACTAAACTTGAAGGTTCAAAGCATTGTTTTTCTACTTCCTCTCCTACCCCAGCAGTCCCCATAGCATAAACTTGCCCACAACAGCTCTGTCCTGGGATCTTCACTGTTCACCAGCCTGGTGCTATACAACCTTTTGGCTAAAATCTTCAGAAATGCTAATCCTGTACTGCATCATGTTTATGAATGTCTGTACTGCAGTTAAAAGTCCTTGAGCAATATGACCATAGATTCTCATGAAGCTTCTCTTGTTTGAGGGCTAAGGTCTACCTTTCTAGGATGTTGGCTTCATTTTTATAGTTTCTCATATACTAGTGAAAGAGGGAGGTCCACTTGCTTTGAATCACAGCTGTGGTTCATCACTGGACTGGGTGTATGATGAGTCAGGTAAAATATGTCCGACTTCTCTGGTTTTCTCAGTCTTTTTAACAAGATTGATGCCATTTACAAGGTTTATTATGGGTGGTTTGCTTAAATGGTCTTTATAATTCTGCATACTTACATCATGCAATCTTCTCGATTTGCTTTTGGTTATTCTAATCTTGATGTGCATGTTTTGTAATGTTTGACTGTATTGAATGGTATTTGAAGTTGACCTGCTGCCTATTAATTCTCTCAACCAGCTAATTAAAGCAGAGTTGCACTCAAAAGTGGAACTTCCGCTTTAAGACCTTCTCCCCAGCTCTTGATGGCGAAACTGAACTTTTGGGGAGGAAGGGGGGTGCAGATACCCGATTTTTATGGGCACTTCCTTTCCGGTCGCCTTAGGCGATTGTAAGTGGAAGGTCTCCTTCCCCCTCCAGGAGTCTTCTGGGACACAGGACAGGTCCTAGAAGACTTTGGGACCAATCACAAAGCTCAGCGCCGCTCGCCTCGGCCGTGAAGCCGCTTCCTGACGTGGTCGGGTGCCCACAGTACCAATGACTGCATCGTGGAGGGGGAGAGATCCGAGGCTCATGCCAGCCGCATCGCTGCATCGGGAGACAGGTGAGTGTCTGTTTATTAAAAGTCAGCAGCTATACTTTTTGTAGCTGCTGACTTTTAATAAACTTAAAATACAGTGGAACTCCGCTTTAAATGAGAAATTGTATGCAAATAGTCAATGATCAAACAAGAAGTTTATTCTAGTATAGAAATTAGTTTTCTAGTTTTAAAGATTTAGAGTCGTAAGGCCTGGAAAGCTTTTTATTGCATGCTGACTGCTCAATAGAAAATATTACTGTGAAGTAATTGATCCTCTTCCTGGCAGGGCTCTGAGACTGTATTGGATCAGCAAGCCTAATCTTTTTAATAACTTTTTTGTGTGAAAATGCAAAAGGTATAGCGCTATAATGAATATATTATGTTGGAGCTTCTAAGTTTGAGTTTAGGAGCTCCTAAACTCAACTCCATAAAGCAGTATTCCCACCTGGGCTTTTTGAATTGCTGGCAGATTTGCCACGATTCTGCTCAAGTGTGAATGCAGCCTAAAAGCCGTGTACACATAGACTTTTATACTAGGTTTTGGAGAAGCTGCAGTTAGGGGAGCTTCAACCTCCCTCTCCTGAATGTGGAAGAATCGCGTTCCAGATAGAAACGTTTTGGCCACGGGAGATGACAAATTGTGGTGCGATTTTGCCACGATTTGCATTTTCCCACAGCCGGCAGTCAAAGTAGGCAGTGTGTGCATGAAGATTTAGTACAGTTTTCCTTTAAACCTCCTTCAAATCCTAAATTTATCTTGAAGGAAGAGCAAAAAGAAAGCTAAAACAAGCTAACTTGGAGGGGCTTGGGACTTTAGATCAGTGTTCCCCAACCCTGTCCTCAAGGCCCACCAACAGGTCATGTTTTCAGGATTTCCATTATTTTGCACAGGTGATTTGATCAGTTTCACTGCCTTAGTAATTACCACAGCTGATTCATCTGAGGGAAATCCTGAAAACATGACCTGTTGGTGGGCCTTGAGGACTGGGTTGGGGAACACTGCTTTAGATGACACACGGGTGTCGATTTTTTTTTTTTTTTATCTTTTTTTTTTTTTTTTCCAACCACAGTTCCTCAGTCCCTCATGATGCACCTGCTCACAATTATCTTCCACTCAGTCTTATATCACCATCCATTCTTTCACCAGACACACATTCACCCTGGAGACGCCCGTTCCTGCATGTCGGCTTGCCTGTGGGGGGATTTTGCTGCCATGCCTCCCGCCTCAGCTCCCGTTTTGTGGACGCCCCTTGTTGGTCCCCCCTCCCCGCCTGCGTGTGTACGGTCCATGAATACAACAGGTTGGTTTTCTTGGGAATTTTTATTATGGGGGATTATCGTTTCCTCCCGCATGGTGATTTTTCCCAATATATCTATACACATTTTTTTTCTTTACCTTAGACAAGTGACGAGCCTGCTCATGATGAGTGACATTCAGTCACGAAACATGCGTAAAGCCACCAGCTGCCGTCAAACGCTTTAACTAAGACAATTTTTTTACAAGGTCTTCTATATAATATATATATTTATATATTTTTATATATTTTTTTTTTTTTTTTTTTTTTGGTTTATAGCAGTGATCAGAAATGATGCAGAGGTGCTCAAATACCACCAAAAGAAAGCTCTGTTTGTGGGAAAAAAAGGATGTAAATTTTAGTTTGGGTACAACATTGCACGACCACGCAATTGTCAAAGTGTCGCAGTGCCGAATCGCAAAAAGTGCTCTGGTCCTAAACTGGGAAATCCTTCCGGGGGTGAAGCGGTTAATGCGCTGCCTTCTATTTGTACTTCTTTAAGTGCAACACTTGGCCACCAAGCTGGAGTGTATGCTAGAACATAATGGATGGGGAAGGCGTTTTTAACTTGAACTGGAATGAATTCCCTCATCTGAGTGAGGTGGTTGGAAGAATCCTCCCTGCTGTGCCTTTGTATTATTACTTTGGAACTCCTCCATTGTCAGAATACACCGATAAGGCTGCAGCTAACTATAGACTTCTGTCAAGTGGGAATGGCTTCACATGGATTGAAATGTGGTTGGTTCAGCAGGGACTGCCTGAATTTCAATCCATTTATGGCCAGCTTAAGAATTGAGTAACAATAATATGCCCATTCTTTGTGAGGAATTCTGAATGTCGTCACATTCAAATTCTGGTGATTTCAGTGTACACAAGTGCAGAATTATTTCTTATTTTTTAATTGAATCCAATAGTTTTTATTACCTCTTTTTTTTGTTTTCCAGCGCATAAAACAAATACCAAACTAAATCTCAGATCTTCCATATTGCCATCAGTGACCGCTCCAGTAGATAATTGCAAACTGTATAGAAGTTTCAGCTTTAAGTGGTTCTAAAGGCAGAAGGTTTTTATCTTAATACATTCCATGCATTAAGATAAAAAACCTTCTATGTGCAGCAGCCACCCTAATACTTACCTGAGCCCCAACTCCATCCAGCGATGTTCCATGAGAGACTCGGCTGTCCAGAAGAAGAGGAGGATTGGGCTGCTCTGTGCATAACCACTGCACAGGGCAGGTAAGTATAACATGTTTGTTTTTAGACAAAAAATACTGACTTTATTATCACTTTAACTGCCTCAGGACCGCCCACCGTCTAATGACGGCGGAGCGGTCCTGCTCTCCCAGCGGGTGGACGTCATATGACGTCCTCCCTTTAAGCCGGGATTGCGCGCGATCGGGCGCGCGCATCCCGGCTCTGTCGGTGTCGGCGTGTCCCCAGGACACGCCGCTTCACCGACAGGGGTGAACAGCCATTGGTTATGGCTGTTCACCACGTGATCGGCTGTGACGAAGTCGCAGCTGATCACAAACGGCACGCCCGCCGTTCGCGCGATCGGGAGCGCGCCGCGCGTGCGTGTCGGTGGCGGCGTGTTCCTGGGGAACACTGCCTGTCACCGACACAGGTATGTCGACGCTGAAGCAGTGTCGGCTAGTGCACCACTTGTCGGTATTGGTTACCGACAAGTGGGGACAGCCACTTCGCCGCACA
>BLSH010417935.1:511331-546665 GCA_018402905.1 Glandirana rugosa | reverse complement strand
GACAACTTTGTGTAAAAAAAAATGAGTTTTCATTTTTTTCCCACATTTTCCAAAAACTACTGGAACAAAAATGAACCGTTCAAAAGACTCATTATGCCTCAATGATTATTCTTTGGGGTGTTTGCTTTCCAGAATGGGGTCATTTTGTGGGCAATTCCATTGTCCTGGTGCTCCAGGGCCTTCAAAAACGTGATAGGTCGTCATGACATTAGATGTGTAATTTATGTCCCTAGAATACCTGACGGCGCTCCCTGCATGTTGAGCCTCTGTATGTGGCCAGGCTGTGCAAAAGTCTCAGACATGTGATATCGCCATACTCAGGAGGAGCAGAAGAATTTGTTTTGGGGTGTAATTTGGGGTATGCATATGCTGTGTGTGAGAAATAACCTGTTACAATGACAATTTTGTGAAAAAAAAAAAAAGAAAAAAAAAATCTTCATTTTGCAAAGAATTGTGGGAAAAAATTACAGCTTCAAAAAATTCACCATGCCTCTTACTAAATACCTTGGAATGTCTACTTTCCAAAAAGGGGTCATTTTGGGGGGTAATTTTACTTTCCTGGCTTGTTAGGGTCTCAAGAAATGAGGCTGTCAGTATATCAGGTGTGATCAGATCTGATCAATTTTCAATGATTGGCACCATAGCTTGTAGACTCTATAACTTTCACAAGGACCAAATAATATACACTTCTTTGGGTTATTTTTACCAAAGATAGGTAGCAGTATAAATTTTGGCCAAAATTTACAAAGAAAAATTACTAGTTTGCAAAATTTTATGACCGAAACAAAGAAAAAGGCATTTTTTCCAAAAAATGTCAATCTTTTTTTATTTGTAGCACAAAAAATAAACCCCCTCCTAGTGATTAAATACCACCAAAAGAAAGCTCTATTTGTGTGAAAAAAAGGACGCAAATTTCATATGGGTACCGTGTTGCATGACTGAGTAATTGTCATTCAAAGTGTGATAGTGCTGAAAGCTGAAAAATGGCCTGGACAGGAAGGGGGTTTTCGTGCCAGGTACTGTTGTGGTTAAATATCACATCAGGATTTAATTTCATCCTATACAATTAATAGCATTTTTTTTATATACATTTTTTTGTACCATCATTTTTTAAACATATGGTATTGTACTTGTATACATTGTCCTTTAACCACTTCAGCCCCAGAAGGTTTTACCTGCTTCCTGACCAGGCCATTTTTATGCGATATGTCACTGCGTGGTTCTAATGAACAATTGTGCGGTCATTTTTATTTTTTGCGCTATAAACAACATTTTTTTTTTTAATTTTTGCTATAATACATATCCAAAAAATCCCCCCCCAAAATTTGGAAAAAATGTCTTCATCAATTTAGGTCAATATGTATTCTGCTACATATTTTTGGTAAAAAAAAAAAAAAAATCCCAAAAAGCGTATATTGATTGGTTTGCGCAAAAGTTATAGCGTCTACAAACTACAGGATAGATTTATGGACTTTAACAACTTCAACCCTGGAGTCCCCTTTTACACTTGTTTACAAGTTAAAATCAGTATTTTTTGCTAGAAAATTACTTAGAACCCCCAAACATTTTATATATTGCAAAGACTATAGACAATAACATGGCGGGCATTGCGCTATTTGCACAGCGGTCTTTCAAAAGCATTTTTTTCGGGAAAAAATACACTCTTTTGAATGAATTAAGAAAACCGTAAAGTTAGCCCAATTTTTTTTGTATATTGTGAAAGAGGATGTTACGTTGTGTAAATAGGTATCAAACATATTACGGTAAAATGGCAACAATTGAAGGCACATAAAAAATCTCCATAGACGACGTTTTAAAAAATTAACGGTTACCAGGTTAGAGTTACAGAGGAGGTCTAGTGCTAGAATTATTGCCCACACTCGGACAATGGTGGTGATAAATCGCATTTGTGATTTGAACACAGTTTACGTTTGCAGGCGTGACTTGCGTATGCGCTTCTCTTAAATTTTTTTTTAATTTTTTTAGCACTGTTCCTTTAAAAAAAAAAAAACTGATCTCCTTATTGCTGTCACGAGGAATGTAAACATACCTTGTGACAGTAATAGGTGGTGACAGGTACTCTTTATGGAGGGACCCCAAATCCCTCCTTGCACTTCAAAGTATTCAGATCGCCAAAAACGTGTTTTTTTTTTTTTTTGTTTTTGTTTTTTTAAATCTGTGTCATTGACCTCCGAGTAAACCAGAAGTGACGTTGCTTGCGGAAATACACGAAGGAGAGCCGATCTGAGCCAATTCTGGCTTCTATTGGGACTCCACACGCGCCAGATGGACACTTCGGTCTTCCAGTGGGATGGGAGACCAGGTAGAGCAGCGGACGGTGGGGGGGATGTCCCTTCCCGCTCCCTGGGATAAAGGCCGAGCGGCTCCAGAGCCGGATTGGTCCTTATCACCAGATAGCTGTCCGCCTGCTCTAAAAAAACGGTACTGGGGTATAGCCTGTAGCTGCAGGCTATACCCCCCTGGTAAATCCACTTCTCCCGACCGCCGTATATATACGGCAATTTGCATGAAGTGGCTAAAATGTTTTAATTTTTACTGGTAATGGTGGTGATCTGTGACTTTTAGCGGGATTGCGGCGAACAAATCTGACCTTTTTTTTTTTTTTTTTATGTGACACTTTTTGGGGACCAGTGTCATCAATACAGTGATCGGTGCTAAAAAAAAATGCACTGATCCCTGTATAAATGACACTAACAAGGTAAGGGTTAACACCAGGGGCGATCAAGGCCTTAAATGTGTTCTCTGGGAGGTGCTTTATATCTGGGGGGGAGTGGATTCACTGGAGGAATAGCGGGCAGAGACTCCTTGAGTACAATATGCAAAGCGTCACATAAAAATACCTGCAATAAATAAATGTATTATGGTCTGTTGCATATGTAATGCACTGTATAACACAGTGCAACATTTTGCGTATGTAGTATATGGCACAGTGTTAAGAACACAGTAGTCCAGAGTATGTAATGTACAGTATCACTTTACAGAGAGGAACAATCCAGAATATTTAATGTAAAGAGTAAGGCAGTCTTCATTATATGGCAGTTGTTTTCCACTATCTGATTGAAGCTAGTAGTTGTGCAAGAATCGTCTATGTAAATCAAATCTTGCATTCTGCTATAAGCATCCCTCTACCCATGTTACAGCACTCAGGACTGGTCTTTGTGCCATTGAGGCACTGAGCACTGTATTAGTAGGGCAGGGGAGCATGCACAACTGTTCTATAATTTACTTTATATGTTACATACATGTAGTCACTGCACTTTATATGCTATACTGTACATTATATATTCCGTATTACTGCAATATCTACATTGTGCTATGTGCTACATACCCCAGCTCACTGCACTCCATATGCTACTCTACATTCCATGATTGTTGCACTCTCTATGGTGTTATAAATTTACCGTAAAATACTTTCTGAATTTCATTCCATTCACTTAATACAAGAAAAGTGTGCTACAAAATAAACTTCTTCATGATTCACATAGGTACTAATAAGCTTTCTGCTAGGAGCATGGCCTGCACTGGCATGTGAGAGGACGCTCATCACAGAGCTCTCGCTGCTTATCCTTCACCTGTCCTCCCCTCGGCACATTTCCAGCTCTGCACCGACCTCCACAGTTGCCCACCGGCTCCAGGCATTCCCAGGACCTGCTCGTCTCACACCTGGCCTGGATGATGACCCACAAGGGGGAGAAAGTATCCGCGGCTGCTATGGAGGCCTAAGATGGCGCCGGCGGCTCGCAGCTTCAGCATGCACTGCGGAATGCGGATGGAGAGAAGGAATCTAGGGACAAGTCTCTTAAACCCCCAAAGCCCCGGGAAAGAAAAGCCCAAAGACATGACCTACTACACTCAGACTCTGACTGTAGCTAGCTGCTCCACGCTTTCTGATTCCCTGATCTCCTTATGTGATCCTGACCTAGCTGATCAAGAGGGACATGGAGCGTTGGATGACACTGCCCCCCTAGAGACTTCTCCTATATCAACTCTGGACATTTTTGCTAAGCCCACAGATGAGCCTTGCACAGCCCACATTGAGTGACACCGATTTGTTTTTTTTTCCCTAACGCTGCCCCCCCCCCCCAAGGGGCAGTCTCTGGATGCCCAACTTGGCCACTTTGGCAGGATTGCTGTTTGAACGCTTGAATGCATTCATCTGCTTGGAGGCTGGCTTCGGGCTCCCAAGAGCTCTCCACTGGACCGTAACCTTTCCACTTTACATAGCGGAGCAAGAACCCCCTAAATGGGACTTTAAATTGGGACAACCAACTCATCAAGAGGAGAACAAATTATAAAAATTATCAAAGTTTATTGGTACACATTAAAAATGATAAGACAACACATATAATCAAAGCAACATAAGACATAAGTGCACAAGGGAACAGGAAGAGTGTGTCCCCATGATAAGACGATAGCAAGTGACAAATGTAATGACAAAATGGTGAAATGGTTAAGACCACTGGTCTGACCACCATTTTGTCATTACATTTGTCACTTGCTATCGTCTTGGAAGGCGTTTTGTGCCTCGGAAGACCAGTGGAAGCGCTGACCCTGCTTTTTAAGTTGGGTAATGGGGGCGATGATAGCAGAAAACCCCCTGATGAATCTTCTGTAGAAGTTGGAGAAACCTACAAAGCGTTGGTCCCCCCCCCCCCCCTTTTTATCCACGGGTGCTGGCCACTCCAATATAGCTGAGACCTTCTGCGGGTCCATCTTGACACCTGTAACAAACAGGATTAGCCCAAGGAAATGGATACTGGAATGCTCGAAAGCGAACTTTTCAGCTTTGGCGTAAAGTCTATGTTGCCGCAAGCGGCTTAGGACACTGCGGACGTATTGGCGATGCTCTTCCAGGGAAGAGGAAAAAATCAGGATGTCATCAAGGTAGATGATGACGAAGAGATCGAGAGTCTCGGAAAACGTCATTGACCGGGTGCTGGAATGTGGCTGGGGTATTGCAGGGTCCGAAGGGCATGACAATGTCAATGGCCATGATAATGTCCAAAGCAAGTCCGGAATGCTGTCTTCCACTCATTTGTCCTCTCGGATGCGGATCAAGATATAGGCCCCACGGAGGTCCGGCTTGGTAAACACGGTGGCCGACCCTAGCCTCTGGAAGAGCTCTGGAACAAGCGGGAGAGTAGTGGTTTTTAACCGTGATTCGGTTTAAAACCATGTAGTCTATACAAGGGCTGAGAGCGTGGTCCTTTTTCCCGACTAAGAAAATGCCAGCCCCGGCAGGGAATGTGGATGGCCTGATGAACCCTTTAGCAAAATTTTTGTCTATGTAGGCCTTGAGGGCTGACCGTTCAAGCTCAGACAGTGGGTAAATACGGCCAAAGAGGACCTCAGTTCCAGGGAGCAGCTCGATGGAGCAGTCGTAAGACCGATGTGGAGGTAGTTGGTCTGCCCCTTTCTTACTGAATACATCCAGGTAATCGTGGTAGACTGGAGGGACGGCTTGGCGGGTTTCCGGGTCAGGTTCAGAGTCCAGGCTCAGAAGTGAAGGACCAACGTCCCGGGATGGGAGCAGACAGTGCTGGCCACAGTACGGGGATGGGAACTGTATGGGACCAGAGGACCAGTCTATGTTGGGGCTATGCGCCTTGAGCCAAGGAAGGCCCAAAATAATGGGGAAGAGCGGTGAGGCAATGGCATCAAGGACTAGCAGTTCTTGGCGTCCTCCGGCTGTGGACACGGGTAGGCAGGATTTCGTGGGTTACCTGTCCGGATTTGATGGCCGTCCCGTCGGCCAGGCGGATGGTCATTTTATGTGCCTTGGGATGCAGGGGCATCTGTTGTAGTGCGGCGAACGCCTGATCCACAAAACAACTACACGCCCCAGAGTCAATAATGGCCGGTACTTGGATGCTCCCTCCCGGCAACTGCAAAGAGATAAGGGTCAGATGAGATGTTACTGATGACAGGTGTTTCATTCCTCTGCAGTACAGGCACAGGTTCAGAGTACAGCGCCGCTGTCTCTCTTCTGGGGTGAGAGACGGGCGAAGAAAGTCAATCTGCTTCAGCTCAGGCTGGTCAACTGGTGCGGAGGTGGCAGGAGCCGGAGCAGTGGACAGCAGATTTTCCAGAAGCTCTTTCAGCCCGGCGTTCCCTGAGCCGCCGGTCAATCTGGATGGCCAGGTTTATCAGGGCGTCCAGGGTCGCAAGCACCCTGGCATGGGCGAGCTCGTCCTTTAACGGTTCAAACAACCCCAGGCGGAATTGGTAGCAGAGTGCTACACTGTTCCATGCTGTGTCAGCACTCCAGCACCTGAACTCTGCCAGATAGTCCTCTGTTGCAGGGTGGCTTCGGCTGTGGCTGCAAGATGGGGATCCTGGTACAGCCTGGCCATAGCATCAAAGAATGCACTCAGGGTGGCGACTTCAGGCGCTCTTTGTTCCCAGAGCCGATGAGCCCAGGTCTGAGGTTCACCTTGTAACAAGGAGATCACAAGTCCCACTTTTGTGGCTTTCAAAGAAAAGGTGCGGGGCTGCAGGCCGAAGTATAACTCGCAGGAGCTGCGATATGCCCTGAACTTGCTTTGATCCCCCCGCAAACTTGTCAGGAAGGGGGACCTTAGGCTCTGATGGCAGGACCACAAAGGTACAGGCCGTTGTAGCTCCTCCTCCAGGTGCAGAGGGAGCGGAGAGCTCACGCACTTGCTTCTCCAGCCAAGTGTAGCCATCTTGCAGGTTCTTTACCACTTGCACAATTCGTCCATAGCAGAGGGTGCTCCCTGTACAGACTTGGACATGGCTGTCCATTACTGTCACGGTCCTGGTGGTGGAGTCTGGCTTATGCAGGGAACAACCACTCTTGCGCACCTGATTCATGGACCCCGGGTAGATTAGACAGGGAGTTCAAGAGTGCTGGATGGTCACTGATGGTGATGTGAGATCCCAGGGGATCGTTCATATCAGAAGAGTGGTGGTACAGGCTGGGTCGGCAACTGGCTGGCTGTGCAGTACAAAAGGGTCAGGCAAGAGAATGGTCAAGTCCAAGCAAAGTTCGTAATCGGGCTGGCAGCAGAAGTACAGAAGACAATTGGGTGGTCGTGGATAACCGGGGTCAGTGCAGGCAGATATCAGCAGGTCAGGTCAAGCTGGGTCAAACCGGAAATGGGAAGGATCACAGGTGTACTGGAAAACAGGAACAGAGCTGGGGCTCATGGGTACTCAGACGCTGTCGAACGGACAGCACTTGCTGCAAGGCACTGGGGGTTTAAATGGCACCGTTTGGCGCCGTTTCCAGCACGGGAGCGAAAGAGCATAGGCGCTAAAGCCCACAAAAGGCACTGATTTTTCCCTAACAGACATCCTGCAAGCAGCACATAAGTGCGCGGCATCTGTGGTGGATCTTAAGGAACATTGTGGATCATTTGGGGCTGTGTCACTACCATCCCCATTATGTACATGAGCTCCCCCATGCTCCTTTGTATACACAGAGCTGAAGAAAGTATTTAATAAGTTTGCCTTCTCTTTGTCCCCAGTCACCCACTCTAGATTATTTTGTAAAGGGCCTACATGCTCAGACCTGACCTTTTTTGCTATTAATATATTTGAAGAATTTTTTGGGGTTTGTCCTATCTTTTCAAACTGTTTGTTTTGATTTTTTTTTTTTTTGCGTCCTTGGTTTCCTTTTTACATATTCTGTGAAGAATGAAGCCAAGATTCAGCAATACCAACCAAATCATAGTTCTCCTCATGCACCAGAGCTTCCAACTCGCCTATTTTCTTGGCAGACTTCTGGCATTGGTGAATAAACACTTTAATTCACTGTCACATTTTGCAAATGTATGTTGCATATTTTTTATTTTAGTACAAACCGTACCATTTCCAATGGTTGATTGTAGCATGGGAACCTTCATATCATCTTCCATAGCTCTTTCCCCATTCCACCCACCAATAGGGGCTGACCCCTATCTGATCTGTCTGTCCCATTATAATCTAATTCACCCCCCCCCCCCCAAACCTAGTTTAAATACTCTTGTTAATTTAGCGAAAAATGTGCTTCGTGGGTATACAACGTCTTTAAGTCGGAGACTGGATGGGAGTGGTGGGCAAAAACATCACTTTCCTGTAATTGAGAATTGCCTTTCTGAGCTCTAATTTATTGTAAACATATAATCTAAAATTGAGATAAAGATGTTCAGATTCCTACAAGAGCCAAATGTTTCTGCCTTACAGGATGTGCAAGTAAACCATACCACAGATGTTTCCTGTATATCCCTTGTTGTGTTATGACACATAGCTACAGATCTGTACGACTTATTTCCTTTTGTGCTTATGGAGCCACTAAACTGCAAACAAAAAAGAATTAGACTGCAGGGTGCTTGTATATACTGTAGTTACTCGAGAAATTCTGTTGTGTGAAAAAAATGATACCACTAACTTACTCTTCAACATACAGTATTCAGATTTTCTTGAAATCGCTGTTTAGCAGTTGAAATGCTCGGTACATCATTTGGGTTGACGTTCCCAGCTGGGGGAAAGCCCATGAGCAAATCCAGAGCCTTCTGGTGACCTTATCTTCCATTTGGCCTGGGAGCTAAAGGGATTCTGGATTTGCCTGTTATGCTTGCTGCTCAAGGTAAAAAAGTTAGGTTCATTTTAATAGTTTCTTAGCTGGATAGAGACAGGCTAGGGGCAGTAAAGCTATCAGGATCCATAGAGCTTTAAAAGCTCTCCAGTTCTGGGTAACTAGTCTTGGAGAAAATTCTAAGTTTCTTTGGCCACCACATTGCATGCAGAGTTGTTGTGGGTCATATCGCCAAACATGCTGATTTTCGTTTTACCACTTGACTTCCAGAAGGTTTTACCCTGTTCATGAGCTGGCCACTTTTTTTCTATTCCACACTGTGCTACTTTGACTGGCAATGTCGTGGCCACGCAACACTGTACACAAATGTAAACCTTTTTTTAACACAAATAGAGCTTTCTTTTGGTGGTATTTGATCACCACTGGGCATTTTTTTTTTTATTCTTATACGATAAAAAAAAAATATTCTACTTTGTTAAAAAACATACCCAATAAAATCAAATGTCTTAAATTTAGGCCAAAATGTATTCTGCTACAGGTCTTTGATAAAAACCAAACCTGCGGTTTTGAGGATACTATACTATTGGGGACACTAGTATAATTCTGGTTGTGATCGAGATACTGATCCATACAGACTAGTATTGGAGGTGATCAGCAACTTACAGTGTGACACTGATGGTGTGGCGAGCAATCTAGCTCTAACTGACACTGGCTGGGGGGGGGGGGTGCTAAATGACACTGGTGTCACTAGTGATCGGTTATAATATCAAGGGGTTAACTGTGTGCCTAACAAGTGTAGTGTGTGCTGTTTTTACTAACAGACCTGTCTACTTTTTCTCTCTGAACTCAGATTTGATTTCAGGGAGAAGAAACAGAAAAATCAATGTCTGTGCACAAAGTTCTGTGTGATTTTGTCAACACAGAGCTCTGTGCTGTGGTCAGTCAGAGCAGATGTACAGCCATAAGCATTGGCTGAACCTACTAAGAAATAATCAGGGGATGTGCGCATGCACAGCGCCAAACTAGGAAGCACACTGCAATGTATGGGTTTGCCCCAGGGCCTGGCTGTGCTTCTCACTCGCAGTATATGTGCTGTGAGCGGGCAGCAAGAGGTCAAATGACTTTCATTTGTAGCGTTGAGGGACCTGTGTTTTTTTTTTTTTTTTTTTTTTTTAAGTTCAGATCTAACCATTACAAAACCTTAATATCTTTTAGATTGCCTAGCTCTAGACCTTAGATCCTGTCATCAGCATTTTTATCTGAACACCTTGAGCACAATATAAATAAACATTCCCCAGTAAACCACTTGTTTAAATTTTTACCCCGACATTTGCAGTTTACAACTATCAATGCTGCCGGCTCCTACTGTCTGTACTGCTTCCCTGAATGTCTGGTCTTCACAGGAGAGCGTTAAAGTGTTACTAAACCCACAACCGTAAAATCAGTCTGTATATGCAGTAAAACATGCTTGTTATACTCACTGTGGGACCTAAGGGGTTAATTCTCTGCATTGTGTAAAAAGGTAATTTGATTCTGTCTTATCCGCCCCTTCTTCTGCTGTCCCCAACCCACTCCTGATATGACAGTCTATGGAGGCAGGCTGCACATGCTCAGTTTGGTAAATATTGCTAGAGAGGTTTTTTCTTTTCTTGTGAGAGTGCATGTGATCAGCATAGGACCAATCAGCACTTTCCAGACAGAGGGTCAGGGGTCATGCAGCCTCATAGGACAATCAGAGGAGAATGAAAACTCCTCCTACAAGCTTTAATCAGACAATGATAGAAGTTACAAGACTGCTCTAACTGCTGATGAGGAAAGGTATTTAGCAGTTTATATTTACTAACATAATTGCATTTCCATGTTCTGTGTACTGTGGGAGACCAGATAGTCTATGCAGGGTCCTGGGTTTAGTAATACTTTAACAGTGCAGTCTGAATCTGTCTGTTAGCTTGGAGAAGGGAGTGTTTTGACATTCATAAGGCTGTGTGTTTCTATTGATGCACACAATGTAGGGAGAAGCAAATGCATATATGCAAGGGGGCTCCACAGGATGCTACAAGAGAAATGAGCCACCCTGAAATAGTCAACCTGGAGCAGCAGCAGCTTAAACATGGGCTGCCGCGGGGGGTGGGGAACAGCATGCCTGCTTGAATGGGAGCCATTCTCCCAGCGATCGACTCGGGGTGAAGAGGGAGAGCAGAGCAGGCAGCCGGAACATCGCTGTAACTGCTTCCATTAGAATTGCTGACTGTTTCCCGTACTCGCCGTCACACACAGCCCCGCCTCCTGGCCCAGGTTCTTTGATAGATCACCCGTCCAATGCTGGGACGTATGACTTATATCAAAGTACCTGGGCCAGGAGACGGGACTGTATGTGATGGCGAGCATGGGGAAACCTTGGCAACTAAAATGAAAGCTGTTACAGTGATGGTCCCTGCTCTGTGATGATCCGGCCGGCAATTCTCTTCTCCTCTCTTCGCCTGCCCAGATGAGGCTGCATTGATGGGCACAGGTGAAGCGACATTGTTGGGCACAGGTGAGGCTGCATTGTTGCGCACAGGTGAGCAGGGCTGCTGATAAGGCAGTACAGCCAGCCCTCCTGTACTGGGCCCTATCAGTTCAAAAGGGGGGCCCAGACACTGATCCCCTTCTGCCTCCCCCTGCAGCGCTGCCAGCTTCCCCTCCACTGCCTCCCTGCCTCCAGCTGGGGATTGGTTCTAGCACATGCGCTCCCTGCATTTTATGTCTGCCCCCCCCCGGTGTGCCCCATTCCCCGCGCAGTGGTGCCGGTTCCCTCCTCTCCCGCCGGCAGCTGCTGCGGGCACACAGGGGGATATTTTCAGGATGGAAAGTGGGGGAAGAGACTTGTCATTTACTGGCTCCTTCCTTTTTTGAATGAACACAGTGAGCGATTTGTACTAATCATATCCGTCTTCCATTCATCACTGATGCTTAGTAAACTGTGCTTACTTTGCTTCAGTTTATAAATGAGTAGGAAGCCTCAAAGAGCTTCCTATTCATTCATCTGTGCAGCTAAGGCTGTAGAGAAAGGGACTGATAGATCTATGTCCTCAGTCACTTTCAGCTGGGGGGGGGGGGGCCTGTCAGGTAGGCTGTATGGGGCCCCGTGATTTCTAACAGCAGTCCTGCAGTTGAGGCTGCATTGATGGGCACAGGTGTGGCTGCATTGATGGGCACAGGTGTAGCTGCATTGACAGGCACAGGTGTAGCTGCGTTGACAGGCACAGGTGTAGCTGCATTGACAGGCACAGGTGTAGCTGCATTGACAGGCACAGGTGTAGCTGCATTGACAGGCACAGGTGTAGCTGCATTGACGGGCACAGGTGTAGCTGCATTGACGGGCACAGGTGTAGCTGCATTGACGGGCACCGGTGTAGCTGCATTGACGGGCACCGGTGTAGCTGCATTGATGGGCACAGGTAGGCTGCATTGACGGGCACAGGTAGGCTGCATTGATGGGCACAGGTAGACAACATTGTTGGGCACAGGTGAAGCAGCATTCATGGACACATGTAGCCTTCATTGTTGAGCACAGGTGAGGCTGCACTGATGGGCACTGATAAACGTTTTATGCAGAATTAAGTTACATACATGAAATATTAAAAACCACTTTAAGTGTCATTTCATGAGATCATTTATGAGGGTGTGTTTAGGGATGGACAAGGGTAGGGGTTGGGTGCGGCAACTGGTGGCGAACAACCCTTTAGGCCTGGCTAGTAGCCTTGAGCCTTGCATTATGTATCCAATTTTACTAATGATGATCCATTATATAATCTCATCTTTTACAATTTTTACTTCTAGGTACAGTATAACCCATGTTATAATGTGTGTTCCTTGCAGCCAAAGTAACAATTCATTGCCCCTATTACTGGGCATTTCTCATCTAATTGCTGCATACGGTTAGCAGTGTTTGACAGGGGAGGCAACATCCAATACAGAAGGTGAATGGGCCAAAATTAGTACAATGTGTAAAAATGATGTCACGGTTAGCGATTTAGGTTTGTTCATCTACCTAAAATTCTGTTTGTAATTTACTTTTGGTATTTGTGCAAAAAAAAAAAAAAATACAAGAACTGATCAATATATGAATCCTTAGATGTATTATGAGTTACCTTCGAATATATATACCTGCAGCAAAATTCTAACTGTTTTCTTTGTTTTGTTTTTTTTGTTTTTTTTCTTCTAGGTTCTGAAGATTTTGAATGTATTCACATCTGATAATTTTACATAAGTGCTAAGTGGCTTAGTGAAATACTAAAGCATACGAAACCAAGGAATTAAGCCAAGTCGATCATGGAAACTCTGTCCCAGGATTCTCTGTTAGAGTGCCAAATTTGTTTCAATTATTACAGTCCTCGAAGAAGGCCAAAATTACTTGATTGCAAGCATACGTGCTGTTCAGTTTGCCTGCAGCAAATGAGGGCTAGCCAGAAAGACCTAAGATGTCCTTGGTGCCGAGGTGTTACAAGGTTACCTCCTGGATATTCTGTGTCACAGCTACCTGATGATCCAGATGTAGTGGCAGTCATTGCAATTCCTCACACGTCTGAAAACACCCCGGTCTTTATTAAATTGCCAAGCAATGGATGCTATATGTGGCCACTTCCTGTCACCAAAGAAAGGGCTCTGTTGCCCGGTGATATAGGTTGCAGATTACTACCAGGAAACCAGCAAAAACCAGTCACCCTGGTGGCCATGCCAATGGAACAGCAACCCCTACAAGGTACTATGGCACAGGATATTGCTGAGGAGGAACATGAGAGAAGGGGTGTTGTGAAAAGTTCAACCTGGTCTGGAGTTTGCACTGTCATTTTGGTAGCATGTGTTTTGGTCTTCCTACTTGGAATTGTCCTCCACAACATGTCCTGTATCTCTAAGCGCTTCACTGTTATTTCATGTGGTTGAAATGGATTCTTCTTATACTCTTTGCCACACATATGTTAAAATAAAAGCATATACAGGAGCATTGTATTATGAAACCAATATCAACTGCAAAAGGGTGGGAACTTAACTTCTGGAGTTCTGGGGCACAAGAGAGAGACGTCCCAGCTTTCCCCTCTAACAGCTTGGTTAGAGTTAATGAAGATTGCATGCACAGTCATCATTCCTTCTTAAACGGGACATGTATGGTACATTTGACTGTAGGGTAGTACGATGACTTCTTAGCTCATTGTGGTATGGCCATATCCACCAGACATTGATCAAGCAACTTTTTCCTTGAGATTTAGTTCAACATGAGTATAATTAGCAGATCTCTGGTAAATTTGAAGGATTGAGAAAGTCCATAAAGGGAACGATAAGTCATTCTAACTGAAACCAAGCAGATATCAAGACAAGCCGTTATTTTCTTTAGTGGGTACATCAATAATCTGTATCTGCATACATCTCAGGTCTCCTTTTACTGACATGGCTGTTATAGGAACATAATGTTTCGTGGTACATTAAACATTGTACTGCCTTCAATTGATTGTCGCATATTATCAATAGCCTGCATTTTTTTCAGGTGCCTATAAAACAGATGAGGCTGAATGTACTATATTTAAGGTTTCAGGCTTATCTGTGTATCTGTGTGGTGCAAGTAAAACACGGTGGTACATGTCTTTACACATGATGATCAGGGATGGCGCAAACTCCTCTTCTTGCAATACAGATGACAAAAATGATATACTGAAATTTACACTTGATGGATCTTGGCACTTCGTAACTATTGCCAAAAAGTGTTGTTTGGAGCAAGGCTTGTTATTAAATATAAGAGTCCATAATCAATCAGAATGATGAAACATCTTGTAAAATTGTAAAACTTTTTTTGCAATCCAAAAACAAGTGAATACTTTTATTTTGTCAAATGTCACATTTCTAAGCCGACAT
This sequence comes from Glandirana rugosa, assembly GCA_018402905.1. NCBI lineage: Eukaryota > Metazoa > Chordata > Amphibia > Anura > Ranidae > Glandirana > Glandirana rugosa. The sequence continues at coordinate 532,216 of BLSH010417935.1, read as the reverse complement.
GTATGTAATAAAAAATGATTGGGTGTCTTTCGGTTCTCTGGTTTAACCCATCTTGACAACTAGAAGATGTGTGATGGGTATCAAAGGTCATGTTTCTGCAATTTAGCAACAAAGCAAGAGAAGGTAATGATAGTTTATGGTTGGATGAGTAGTAATTATTATGCTATTATTTGTATGGCATTGTTTTTGTGAAGCTGGCCCATCAATAAAATATGAATAAAGTTGTGGGTTATAAAAATAGATGAACTGTCAACATTACAACTACCATTTTTTTGTTCTATTTTTTTTCTTCCACATTTTTATTGCAGACTATTTACAGCTGTAAACAATATATGACCGATTCTTTTCATATTTTTTTTTCTCTGCATTTTTTTAGTCAATTCTCTGTATATACTTAAGATGTTAGAAAAATTAAACCTACATTTGCATATTTATTTGCCTGTATTGAGTACATAAAACTGTAAATACAGTATTACATTTTCTTACAATAAAATCAGCAAAGATTGCTTTGAAGCTTAAATAAATGGAAGATTTCTGGTGCTGTGTTTTTCTAAGAATTCTGTGAATGCAAGAAAAAAGTTTGTTTTTTTGAGGCTAATGTGTATGTAGTGCAATATTAGAGAGTTAAGTAGCATACATGAAGGATCAGAGCAGATGAAGATTCCACTACAGGAGGCATTTTTAATCTAAGCCTGCTCCTTGTCTATACCGGGAAGAAGAACGTGTTCACTTTACAGGAGTGACTTTTAGCAGCCAGTACATTTCTTTTCCTGCACTCCCCCACTACCCAAAAAATAACTCCCAGTATGTGTTGGGGAATGCATAACATACCCTTCTGCCTCCCAACAGTGCAGTGATCAGTTGTCTGGCTGACTGCTGCCACGTCGGTAGAAGGCTGGCATGCAAAGTAGCCCAGCACAAATCCAGCCATACACAGGAATCCCAAGTGGTCTTACTGTGAATCTGGGTTAAAGCTGGCCATACATGGATCGATAGTCGGTGCTCTAGCTGAATTTTGATCCATGAGTGGCCACTGAGCTGAACAACTTTTGGATAAAAGCAATAGGCAGCAGCACTGATCTGTGTGCTCTGACAGCAGGGTGGTCTCCCCGCTCTCAGCTCAATAGCGCAGTGGGTGTGATGGGGTAATCGGATCTGATTTTTTCTGTTCAACCCAGTAGTTGAACAAAAAAAAATGACCCATGTATAGTCAGCTCAAGTCTTAGTTGCTAAAGTCCCTCTTGTAGAGTGAAACTATTTTTGCCAGAATAAGAGAGAATTATTTAACACAAGGAGTCATGTTTAGGCTATGGAAAGGTAGGATAAATTTCACTCCCTGACAGTCCTGGTGCCAGTTTATCTCTGAGAACAATAGTGCTGGAGCACAGCTTTCTAAACTGTCCAATCATTTTCTCTTCTGAGAATTGTCTGGCATTGCAGCCAAAAGTGACTTCATCTAGAGAATTGTAAAATATCTAGGAACATTTAGATAACATTCAAAAAAGTGCTCTATTCAAATGTTATTAGCAACTTGTACCTTTTGGTATACTGAAACTGAAAGGAGTCCAACACTGAGGCCTAGAACATCCCAAGAGTAATGTTGAAGCATCTCTGGACAACAGTTGTAGTGGTTGCAGTCATTCTAAAGGGAATCTGTTAGAGTAGAAATTTGACAGCTATTGGTGACTTGATCCTCAAGGTGTATGCCAGGGGTCTTCAAACTTTTCAAACAAAGCCCTTCAGACTTTGGGGGGGGGGGGGCATCAACATGGCCTTGGGCTTTGTGGTTAGTAAGAGGAGGCATAGTGCCCTATCATTGGTATTAGTAGGAGGGGGAAGTGTTCTATCTTTCTGTAGCCATATGCGCCCTTAAGAGTGGTTGGTAGTATTGGTTCACCTTATAGCTGCCCTCAATCACACCATATTTCACAGATCTGTAGACACTGACCAGGCTGGTTCTTGTTTTTGTTGTTTTATTTAAGGGAAATAACTTGGATGGGGATAAGGGATGACTGTGGGATGCCCAAAGAATTGTATTACATAAAGTCCATATACATTCCTGTATATGCGCACTTCCCTGAAGACCGTCCCTCAGCAGACTTACTCCTCAGAACTCTCCTGCACACAACTTGCTGACTGTTTCTTCTACGGTTCTCTCTCTAGAACTGCACTTAGTTTCCAGCTTGAAAGGACATTTATCAAGCTTCTCTGTTCCTTTCTCTTCATTGCGGCTAGCACATAGCGAGGCCTACTCTCAGCAGAGCCTCTGGAAAACATCCATTATAGGCCAGAGATAATGGGCCCCTTAATGTGTAGCAAAAAGTACTTGAGAGCTAGCTGGTCCTTTTGATGGACTACAACTTCCAGCCCAACTCTCTTCCAGGTCCCACCGGCTTGCTTTTCCTCAGTGACTCTCCTTTTCCCGAACTGACTCCCAAGGCTCCCACAGACTGTCCACTATTCCTCTCCCAGTCTGCTCCAGCACTTTCTCTTGCAGTTCCCAGGGACCGTCACTCACCAAACCGGGGGATCACTTTAAAGCAGGGATATGCAATTAGCGGACCTTCAACTGTTGCAGAACTACAAGTCCCGTGAGGCATAGTAAGACTCTGACAGCCACAAGCATGAGACCCAGAGGCAGATGCATGATGGGACTTGTAGTTTTGCAACAGCTGGAGGTCCGCTAATTACATATCCCTGCTTTAAAGTCTCTCACTGTGTAGCACCTCCGCTGTTCCCTGTGCAATTCCAGGAGTCGCCACCTTCCTGGCTGCACCCGAACCTCTAGGCTCCAAGGTCACCCTCCCTAGACTGGGGCAACCTCCTGGGTAGGGGCCTCCACAGCACCTCTGCTACATCTCCAGACTTCCATCCAACACATCCCCCAGGTTGGGCTGACTCAGAGTATTTAAGGAGACCTGCCAATCCTGCCTGGAGATTGGCCAGGGCTCCCCAGAATACTCCAGATGGCTCCACCTACAGTTGTGCTCATAAGTTTACATACCCTGCCAGAATTTAGGATTTCTTGGCCATTTTTCAGAGAATATGAATGATAAAACAAAAACTTTTCTTTCACTCATGGTTAGTGTTTGGCTGAAGCAATTTATTATCAATCCACTGTGTTTATTCTTTTTAAATTATAATGACAACAGAAACTACCCAAATGACCCTGATTAAAAGTTTACATACCCCAGTTCTTAATACAGTGTGTTGCCCCCTTTAACATCAATTACAGATTGAAGTCTTTTGTGGTATTTGTGGATGAGGCTCTTTATCTTCTCAGATGGTAAAGCTGCCCATTCTTCACAAAAAGCCTCCAGTTCCTGGAAATTCTTGGGCTGTCTTGCATGTTTGAGATCTCCCCAGAGTGACTCAATGATATTGAGGTCAGGAGACTGAGATGGCCACTTCAGAACCTTCACTTTATTCTGCTGTAGCCAATGACTTGGCCTTGTGTTTTAGATCATTGTCATGTCCAAGTACGTCCCATGCGCAGCTTACTGACTGATGGATGCAAATGTTCCTCCAGAATTTTTTTTTTTTGATAACATACTGCATTCACCTTGACATCAATTTTGACCAAATTTCCTGTGCCTTTTGTAGCTCACACATCCCCAAAACATCAGCGATCCACCTCCATGTTTCGCAGGCCTTGTTGACTCGTCTCCAAATGAAGCGTTTATGGTGGTGGCCAAAACTCTCAATTTTAGTCTCATCACTCCAAATGACTTTGTGCGGTAAAAGTCGCGGTAAAATTGCACGACTTTCTGCCTGAAAACGATACGCTCAGGTGTGAATGCAGCCTAAGGGCCCATTCACACCTGAGCGTTTTGTAGCTTTAAGCCTGAAGCTACAAAACGCCGGAGGGAAAAAAAAAAAAAATCTCTTCTCTATGGCAGGGGTAGGCAACCTTGGCACTCCAGCTGTTGTGAAACTACAAATCCCATCTTGCCTCTATCTCTAGGACTTATGCCTGTGATTGTCAGGGTCTTGCAATGTCTCATGGGACTTGTAGTTTCACCAAAGCTGGAGGGCCGAGGTTGCCTAGCCCTGCTCTATGGAGATGGTTCACATCTCCACTCAAAAACGCCTGAAGTCAAAAGCCTGAAAACGCCTGAAGCTCAAACAAGTTCTGGAAGTATTTTTTCAGGCATATTTGGGCATTTTTCTGCTTTTTACATTGGTGACCTTTTAACCTGTACAAAAACGCAGCAAAATTGCGGTAAAAGTCGTGGTAAAAGATCAGTTGTTTAAGCAGTGGAACAAGTAACAATTATTTTCTTTAAATGCAGGTCACTTTCTTGTGTGGGGTTCTTATTTTTATTTTTTTTATTGCATCAGTGTCACTTTAAAATAAATTGTACAAAAGGGTTCTGTATTGATTTTGGAAATAAGAGATGTGACTTGGGTAAGAATTTATTACATCGCCTCATAGCCAATTAAAGAGTATTTCTTCCATCCATAAGGCAGGATTCTGTATGTTTGTTTTATGCTCTTCCAAAACTTCTTGACGTGAAATAAAACCTTTCAGTTCAATCCATTTATTGTGTTCTAGCCTTTACTCTGTAAGAAGAGCGCATTATCCGCAGGAATTAACACGCATGATCTAGTGCAAACTGCAAGGCAAATATTGTACACATTGTATAACGCCATACAGTTTGCTCTATAGCATGTGTTTATTTTTCAAACCTTGTGCTGGAGGCTGACTTTTTTCAAACCACAGATATAAATCTGTTTCTTTTAATTACGCATGTAGAGCTTTTGTATATGTTTCAGGGTATGCACAGATAAAAAATTGTTTTGTTCACCTGTTATTTTTTATTAAATTCTTCCATTTAGCTTGTATTTCTTGTTTCTTTATTTATAATGCTTAGTAAATGAAACAAGTAAAACTGTTCATAATTCAGGTCATGCATGCAACCATCTGCTGCATATCTTGGATGGAATCAGAATAAAGTAGCAGGGCCTCTGGGCTTCAGCTGCTCTCCAAATGATTCCCAGTGGGATTCCCAGTCCGAAAATGGAGCTTTAAAATGAATGTGAAATCCAGATATGTGTCAAAATTACACCAAATTACAAACAAAAGGAGAGAGAGAAAATGACTTGGCTGTACACAAAAAAAACCCCCAAAAATGTGGGAAGTATGGAAAATGTTGTCAGTGCGTGTTGTAATGCTTTTAAATGACCCAGGCCTTTGGCATTCTTTCACATGACCTTAAGGCCTGTTTCACACTGGCTTCATCTTGTACCAGTGCACAGCAAGGTTTTAAAAAGCATTTTTAGAGCTTTCCGCAAGCTTTATTGAAGATTTTAAAGTGACAATCGGCACTCCCATTAAGATCTGTGTATAACATTTCCAAACAGCGTTAAAGGGCACTTTAACCACTTCAATACCAGGCACTTACCACCCTTCCCGCCCAGACCAATTTTCAGCTTTCAGCACTGTTGCATTTTGAATGACAATTGCGCGGTCATGCGACGTTGTACCCAAACAAAATTTTTATCGTTTTGAAAAAAAAAATTCTTCTGTCACAAAATTTTGTAAATAAGTACATTTTCTCCTTCACTGACAGGCACTGATGTGGCTACACTGATTAGCACTGATGAGGCTGCACTGACGGGCACTGATGAGGCACATATATGCAGCACTGATGGGCACTGATAGGCGGCACTGATAAGCAGCACTGACTGGCACTGATAGGTGGCCCTGATATGCGCCACTGATGGGCGCTGATAGGTGGCACTGATGGGTGGCACTGATAGGTGGCACTGGTGGGCACTGATAGGTGGCACTGGTACATGGCACTGAGATATAGCACTGTTAGGGATGGCACTGGCAGGCAGTACATATGGTCACAGTGCCATCCCTACAGTGCACTGTACGCCCCTTACCTGGTCATCTAGGGTGGGCTCCCTGGTATTCCCTGGGTGGCCTCCATATCATCTCCCTGGTGGTCCCTGGGTGGCCTCCTGATGGTGCCCCTGCGTTGACTCCCTGGTGGTCCTGGGCAGGCTCCCTGGTGGCCCAGTATGGCGATCCTAGGGGGGCTGCACTGATAAATGTTCAGTGCAGACCCCCCCTGTCAGGAGAGCAGCTGATCGGCTTTCCTCTACTCACATCTGCAGACACGAGTAGAGGATAAGCCGATAAACAGCTCTTCCTGTTTACAATGTGACCAGCCATGATTGGTCACGGCTGATCATGTGGTAAAGAACTTCCGATGGAACTCTTTACCAAGATTGGTAATGTGTGGGTCAGACTGACCCACCGTACCACCTATCGCCGTGATGTGCGCCCCCACGGGTTATCCTAAGGGCACCAATAGACGCCCAGTCAGGGTAATGAAGCCACCGCCCAGCCGTCATTTGTCTATAGGCCGGGAGGTAAGTGGTTAACGGCTTAGGTTGGGTTAACACATCTGCGGTTTCAGTGCGGCAGTCCAGTGTGTTTCTGTTCACCAGTTCAGGTGCAAATTTTTACCTGAACCGGACCCAAAAACCACAGGACCCTTTTTAAAACTTCACCATGGCCACCCTGCACATGTGTGAACCAGCTCCATTGAAAGCCAGTCCGATTCACATGTTATGTGAATTGGATGTGGTTAAAAACCTACCTTCCTTCTTTTTTTTTTTTTACTTCCGTACTTTAAGCATATCTCCCAGTAGTCCAGGATTGTGCAGGACTGTCTCTCCTTCAAACCTAAATCTTGTAGGCCCTTGTACAGAAGCTGTATCATCCTCCTCCTTGCCTTTTAAGCTCTAATTAGTCGGTGCACTAGATCAGTGGTTCTCAACTCTGTCCTCATTTACCCCCAACAGGCCATGTTTGCAGGTTTCCTTTATCTTGCACAGGTGTTTTAAATCCGAGTTAATGGCTTGGTATTTTAGACAGAGGTTTTATCTAAGATACATTCCCAAAACATGGCCTGTTGGGGGTACTTGAGGACAAGGTGGAGAACCACTGCACTAGACAGAGTAACTGTGGGTGTTACATCTGTCCTGCTGATTCCTGGCATAGTGGACAGGTGCTACACATAGTGGACCAATCACAGACAGGGCAGCAGTGGTTCTTTCATTTGATTGTCTCCCTGTATGGTCCTTTTACCAATCCAGGAATGGGCAGGGCAGCTGTAACACATCAAATTATCCTGCACTGCAGGAATAAGTAGGTCTGTCATTCATGTATAGGCACAGAGAGAGACCTATTCCTTTTCTAAACCGGACTTATACCCCACAAACACAGAAATGAATGGTGCATGTGGCATTTTTTTTTATATAAACTTACATGTTACTTCTTTTACTTCCTGTTTTCCCTGAGGCACTGGTGACATAGCCCAGACCTCACAGGTACCCCTTGAAAGGGCACATTACCAGTGTCTCAGGGGAATTCTCATGTGATCTCACCCATGCACCATATAAAGTCTTGGAGAGCCTCTTTGTTAAGCATAACAGGCCCCGTCTGATCTATTATGGCACCTGTGCCATATATGATCTGGGATGGGTTATTCTTGAAGTATAAAAAAGCATGTCAGATCTCTTATAGCGAATGCTCTGGGATGGCCTGTTATACCTCAATTATTGGCTGCCCCAGAAGTACAGTACATGCCCAGAAATGTTGCCGACATCATCCGTGGGCAGATAAAGGAACCAGGAAGGAGAAGCCAGCTATCAAATACATTGTTTTAGAAAATGGTGGCGCTGTGGTCAGGCACAGGGATTAAATATGACTATTATAGCAGGGTAGAATGGAAAATCTGGACACACATACTTTATATTTTGACTCCTTACCCTCAATAATTTAAAATAATTTTTATGAGGTGGGGGAGGTCTGCTTTAAGTCACAGCCAAAGTTACAAACTTCAGCATGCAACTTGGCTGCATTAAGAACTTATGCCACACCCCCACCATGTACATCAGCACAGGGAGAGACATTTGCCTACTGCAGCCAGTGCATGCTAAAGTTTGCAACTTTGGTAGTGACTTAAGTATTTGACCACACTCTTTAAATCACACCCTATGGCCCCACGCATGTTTTGCTGAGGCACACTGCATGCAACACATACTGCCTCTTCATAAAGTGTCTTCATTGTCAACTCCAAAAGTTGGCAGGTATGCTTTAGGTGTTATCGTCACAGGCACTTTCCAGGGTAAACATTGCTTTGCTATGTTCAGCTTGTCTGTGTCTGCCCTTTAACTCCAAACAACGAATGAGAGCAAAGAAGGTAGATGTTGCCGATACCTGTTTGATTTACAGAATGCACTCATGTAATCCATTAAGATCATTAATTTGCTTCAGATTACTGAATATATTAAAAGAACCGCAACAGTTATTTGTCTATTAAAAGTGGTCATCATCCATCATGGATCAAAAATATTCCAAAAGGACAATTTCTAAGGATTCGAAGAAACTGCAGTGACCTTTCTGATTATTACACCCAATCAGAATGTCTGAAAATTAAATTTGAACAAAAGGGATACCATACAGACAGATTGAACCAAATAAGGGATGAAGTAGCAAATACCCCACGGGAGGACTTATTGAATAATAAGGAACAGTCAGTAACAGATAATCCTCACCAATTCAAGTTCCTATCTGACTTTCACACCCAATATAGGGAGGTGGAAAGCATCTTCTCAAAACACTGGCATATTCTACAGATGGACCGACATCTAGGCCCATATTTGAAGGACTCCCCCAAGTTCATCTATAGAAGAGCCCCGTCTTTCGGGGACCATATAGTAAAGAAAATACTAGACGTCCCAGGCCCACAAAAATTTCCAGCTAACAGATGTGGGTATTTTCCATGTAAAAAATGTAAAGCCTGTAGATGGACAAAGGGATTGAATAACCAGAGGCAGGAATTTAACAACCAGGATGGTAAAACATTCTCAATAAGGGATTACATAACATGTAATACAACCCATGTAGTGTACCTGCTCTGGTGCCCGTGCAGCCTTTACTACATAGGACGCACCAAAAGAAAATTAGGGATCAGAATTGGGGAACATTTAGCAAATATTAAAAAAGGCTTCAAGGAATACAATGTCTCGCTTCACTTTAGAGAGAAACATGACAGAGACCCTTCGGTGGCCAGATTCTGTGGGTTTGAAGCGGTTTACCCTCTGTGGAGAGGTTCCAATAGGGTGAGGGACCTCTCCCAGAGGGAAACCTATTGGATATACCTCATGGGGAGCTTGCATCCCCATGGGTTGAATGTGGAACTCGACATTAATGCTTTTATTAGTGATACATAATTTTCGATCAAATAACCAAACACCATAATTTTTCCCTGGCAGGTAAATTGAGAACATAGGATGAGCTTGAAAAAGAATTAACGGATAGCTCAATGCCACTCAATATATCATTGGGTGGAATGGGTTACCCAATCTACATTATCATGTCTGGAAAAATTGTCCAGATTATACCCCTTGATGATATACCAAGGGTTGTTTTAGGGTATATCTCAGGGATAACTGTAGGACAGGGATATGCAATTAGCGGACCTCCAGCTGTTGCAGAACTACAAGTCCCATGAGGCATAGCAAGACTCTGACAACCACACGCATGACACCCTGAGGCAGAGGCATGATGGGACTTGTAGTTTTGCAACATCTGGAGGTCCGCTAATTGCTTATCCCTGCTGTAGGAGATAACCTCAGGAAAACGCCTCATAAGGTACATTTGGAACGATCGTTTGGGAACGATCGTTTAGGAGGATGAGTTAATAAACATCATGTTGAGAGAATTAACATACCCACTTTAGTTATGTATCAATTGGTTACCCCAAAGGGAGATGATCCCCCCCCCGTCTGTTAAAGAGAAGTGAGGTGGAGTCATCACTCTGAGGGATACGATGGTCGAGGGAGATTAGCCCCTGACATTAGTAGGGAGAAATGTCAAATGGTAAGATAAATGTGTAGAAGGTTGCACTTTGGCTCCATATCAGTAAACACATACACATGGTGGATTATTGCCCATGAGAAAAGGGTTCAGCCTTGAAGTGTAATAATAGGTACAACTGAAAAGATGAAAGGGTAATTATAGCTTTGTATACAGGTAACCGCAGACTCTCCACGGTCGATTTTGCCCGAGGGGTTAACACCTTCGTTTGAACACGATCATGGGAGGCGGGTATAAGAAGGAAGCCGTCAGTCAGTGCAGCCAATCACCAGCAGAAGTCGCTACTGACGAAACGCGTCGTGATTGGACTGCACGGCACCATTCACTCAGACAGGCCACACATCCCTTCGCTCTCCGCTGGCCGGAGACAGGGGGGGATTGAAGGCACGCTAGTCCGGGACAGGGAACCGAGGACCGTGAAGGGTCGGCACCCGTTACTTGAAGGACAATTAAAGCGCTTTGGAATCTACTATCTGGTAAGCGTATGTAAACCAGTATAGATTATAACGTGAAGACCATGGAAACTATGAGTTTTATCTTGTGATTTTATGCAAAGATGTGCTTTTATGCGATTTTTTAGTGGATAAATAAAAGTTGTCAAAGATATCATGCTATGCGAGTTTTTTCACTCCCCATATGATCTACAACAAACCTGAATCCCATGAGAAGTCCCTCAAGGATACAGTGCAAGGTAGCACAAAAAGCGAGGCTAGCTAGTGCATGATAAGTGCCTAGCCACATCAGTTGGTAAGAGTCCACCTGTACTATCTACACACCTGCATGCTATCACTAGGTGTAATGGAAGATAGCTAAAAACCAACGCTCAGAGATATACCCTGGTTTTACTGTGAAGTTGATTTGGGACTGGTTGGAGTGGATTGTTTCTTCACGAGCACCCCCTTCCTCTATGTGTGGACTTTTATGTTTGACATTTATGACCACATACCTCAAGTGTATGACCTGTAGCGCCGCTTATTGCTGTTCTTATGATTTATGGCAATTTATGATGTATATTAAAAGAACTAATGTGTTTTTAATAGTACTACTATGCTTTACATTTTCTCCATTCAGTACTCAAGTATGGTTTTTCTGTATCAAGTAATCATACAAATAACTGCTCACAATTTCAGGATTACAACACAGGTAGAAATTTAAATGAAGCATGTAAGATTTTGGCTTTCATTCATGGTTCATTTGGCCAATGCGCATCAACGTTTACCACAAATGATATAACCATAACCAGTAGTACGTTGACTGTATGTAGTCAATTGCATTTAGGATATATTTGGCATATCATATATTATTTTAGTACATTTCAGATAGCCTGGAGGTGAAGACAGGCAAGCTTTGTAATGTGAAGGGTAAAAAAGTTGTTCCAGAGCAACACATGCATGGGGCACAGGTAGAGCCATGTTCAAGGCATTCCATAAATGACCATTGTCACAAGTTCTTGTGCTCTAAACAGAAACTGTCAAGACATCAAATGGCCGGTGTAATAACTGATCACATATGCAGCACCAAGGCAACTGCAGGTCAAACAGAAGCTAAAAGGGCAGCTTCCTTTTCTGTCAAGGAGAGGAGGGTTTAATTATGCTTTAAGGTCTAATAACAGGTTGAAGTGGGCACAGGTTACACAACTTAAAGCCATGTAAATCCATCTTTTTTAAGTTTAGGATAGATGGAATATGGAAAGGTTAGACCTGGGGAGATTCATCCACCGAATTTGTCCTTGTGATCATTGCCTTTCATACAAGAGGTGATGGGAAATCCAAACTTTTTTAGTTGTCATACACACAGGAGGTGAGGGATTGTCTTCCAATGTGGACACCTCTTCCTGTGACAACTGTCTAGGAGGGAATATAATATCCCTTTCTTTAGAGAGGAACAGGTACTGAAGAGAAGTCCCCCCGATGGGAAATAAAAAAATGGACAGGGGTTATGGTTAAATGTTCTAAATTAGGGTGCCCAAACTTTGGAAAAGCGAGGCCAGTTTAGTGACTTGGTTACCGGTCAGGGGTCACAATAAGCAGAGTGGCCAGATGACAGGCCCATGTCCACACTGCATATGCAGAGCAGACACGGACATAGCCCGCACTATTCTATGGGCCCTCCAATCCGATCCTCCCAGACAGAAGGGGACGGATCACCTTCTGTTTTTCTTAGCGGATCAGATTGGAGGTAGGTAGGTGTAAATGGACACAAGTCCGTTTACATCTGACGCTCCATAAAGTTGAATGGCGGGTCCGATTGGGTAGTTTCTGAAAGCACACCAAACCCGCAGGTAATAACAAACGTCTAGAGCTCATTGCAGGTAACTCGCAGGTGCACTGTGCTGCACCTGTGGATGAGTTTGAAAGCAGCCCAGTAACCACTGCAGAACAGATATGTCCATATATACAATGTGATTTTAGTAATAAACTTACCTTTAATAACAGTCTTCCCTTCAGGTATTGCCGGCTGTTGCTGTCCCAGGCAGAGTGCATTTGGTATCACTACATCTGTGACAGGAGGCAGTGCTATACAGGAAGCATTGGCTTATGTGGCTCTGCTCCATAGCCGCTTGCTTCCTCTACCGCCAACCTCATTCACAACACTGATGCTCTGGGATGGCGGGTTGGTAGCTCGCTATCTGCGCTTGCCAACCAGCCATCCCAGATCAGGAGGTCGCTGGCCACATCAGAGAGCTCCGTGGGCCACATGTGGCCCCACAGGCCACCGGTTGGGCACCCCTGTCCTAAATAATGATCCAAGGCAGAAGAAATAGGCCATTCCACCAAAAGACTTTTGAAGCATGTAAGCTTTAGTCATGTTTTGACCTCAAAATAAACCTAGGTACGTTTGATAGGTGAATTTTTAGCTGTTGTGCAAAACAAGTGATCAAGGTGCCATTACTAACAATGTTCATAACATTTCAGGTTCAGCAATGCAGAGAATGCTGTTTCTTTGCTTTTTAAATTATTTAGAGAATCAGTTCCATACCGCTATCATTTGCTTTTGGGGTATGGATACATACGATTGTGATCCACTGCTCTAAAAATGATTGCCTACACCAAATGTAGCCTCACATCTGTCCAATTCTCAGATCTGGTTTGTCTGGAGTAACTTGCAGTGACCAAATACTGCTATCTAGGAGAGACATGGTAATACAGTCCATAAGTTAGCACTGGGGATTTACTTTCAAAATGTTTTTGCAAACTTGAACTAGACATGTGCGGTTCGTTTAGTTCCGTATTAATATTCGGACAAATTTTTTACTATTCGGATATATCCGAATATACGTATTACAGTATACCTAATGTTCCGAATAAGGAAACGAAATTAGAATTTAATTGTACATCGCATTCCATTCAAATATGAACTGTAAACATACTTCTGGCATCAAAGACTTTATGTGTTATTAGAGTACCATTTCAAAATAATGCCATTTTTGTCTTTTAAGCCATAGGTGATTGAAAGGGTCATTGTATTCATTTACTGAAGATTTTCTTTTGTTTGTTCACTTTGCTGCATTTGAATCGAAAAAAATGTTTCCATCGATTTGAAAATGTATCGATTTGAACATTTCGAATAAAAAAAATTGGTAATTTCAAAAAATTCTGAATTCGAATTCCAAATACGAATTGAACGAATCAACCGAATTTAACTAAACGAAATAACTAGATTACCCAATCGAAACTAAACAAATTTTTTCGTCATGCACATGTCTAACTTGAACTCATTCAAATGGTTATTGCCATTGAATTATGACTATAAGAAAATACTTTTACTGGTACAGACTGTATTCCTGTGAAAACCCAATGGAGATCATGAGGGCCTTACCAGGTTCAGAGCAGTAAACATATCTTAACCTTACCTGCAAACTTTCATAATGCATGCTATTTTCAGTTTGTTAAAAACTAGTTTGGTTAGGTGTCAGGATTAGTTCAGCTCCCATAGTACTTCCTGGCCACTACAGATATAAGCTCTGGGGGTCTTCTAGAACAGTGGTTCTCAACCTCAGTCCTCAAGTGCCCCCAACAGGCCACGTTTTCAGGTTTTCCTTGCACAGGTGCTTTAAATCAGAGTCAATGGCTTGGTATTTTGGACAGCTATTTTATCTAAGACAGTGGTTCTCAACTCCAGTCCTCGGGACCCACCAACAGGCCAGATTTTTAGTATTACCTTGGGGAGATGCAGACTAGCACACTGCAATCACTGAGCAGCAAATTATATCACCTGTGATGTATTTCAGTTATCCTGCAAACCTGGCCTGTTGGGGGGTCCAGAGGACCGGAGTTGAGAACCACTGATCTAAGAGAAGTTCCCAAAACATGGCCTGTTGGGGGTATTTGAGGAATGAGCTTGAGAACCACTGTTCTAGATCCCAGCATTGGGGTGATGTCTCCATCTCTTATGGTCCATTAAAAACGCAAACTGCCTTTGTTTTTTGAATGGCCAGGGATGGGGGAGGGTAGAGACTCAATCGCAGTGTTGGGGTCTGTAGGACATGCATAGCTTATGTTCATAGGCGCCTGGAAGTACAGAAAAAGCATGTTACTGCTCTGAATTTGATAAAGTTCTCATGCCTAGAGTAGGGCTTTAAACATAAAGCATTTACTCATCATGTTGTCATAGTTCATGGTTTGCTGATACAATTGCCTAACATAGATAAATTGCTATCTTAGCTACAGTTTGACTAATAATATGTGTTTGCATACTATGCGATCTCTGCAAGACATACTTACCACTATAGAATACTAATAGCTTTCATTGCAGTCTTGCATATGGTTTTGTATGCATAACCAATTTATCTCAGGCTCTGCTCTCCCAAATGTGATATTACAGTCAAAAAGAAAAAAATGTCAAACCAGAGCTACCACAGAGGGTCCAATATAAACATCAAATTACTTTTACCAAAATATAATTAACTCACAGTCATAAAGTCAAAAACACCTCTTTATTACATACAAAAATAAAGATAAAAGCATACCATGGTACTAATCAACCATTCTAAAATATAACACTTTGGGGTTGATTTACTAAAGGCAAATAGACTGTGCACTGTGCAAAATTCAGTCGCTACAGAGCATACTAAATGAGGTAAAGCTTCACTTTGCAAAGAATACCCAATCACATGCAAGGAAAATAACAGTGTTTTTTGCTTGCACATGGTTGGATGATGGAAATCAGCAGAGCTTTTGCTCATTTACTATGTTCTGGAGCAACCGCTCTTGCAGAGTGCAACTGCACTTTGCAAAGTGCACAATCTATTTGCCTTTATTAAATTAACCTCTTTGTGATCCTGCTATATCATAAATCTATTTTGGTAAGAGTAAGTTGGTGTGTATGTTGGATCCTCCATGGTAGTACATTTAGCAGTGGGTTGACATTTTTTCTTTTTGATTTATATCGTTTTAAGCCACCAATTATTAAATAAAGGGGCTTGTAGGCCCTTACAGATGTTCTCGATTGTATATTATTACAGTCCTTTTCTGAATGATTATGGCAGCCTTCCTCAACTAGGGTACTGCCTGAGGTACTCAAGGGTGGTTGAAAAAGGCTGTCAGATCCGACCGAACACCCGCTCCGCCGTACTTCAGCACAGTAGGAGTTTGTTTAGCACAGTGCAGTGAAGAGCAGTGGAAGGGGGAGGTGGCTGTCTGTGTGTATGCAGAATCCAGTGGTGTTGGGGGGGGAGAGAGAATACATCCTACTAAGTGAACCTGATTCTGACCCAGCATTCAGCTGCTGCTGCTGCAAAGCTTCACCCGGCAGCCATCCATACTCTATGTCCCTTGCAGTTCACTATCTGGGCCACACTTTTTCCTCACTGGGTCAGCATCCTCCACAGCTGGGTGGATTGCATTGGAAGAATGGTCCTGCGCTGAGGCTCTGGTGAGAGGAAAGCAGGGCACAGAGGGGATCAAAAGGGAGGGTGAGTATTGGCTAGCAGAGGTTAGCAAAGAGAGTAGGGTACCAAGGTGTGCAATCAGAGCGTTTTTTGGGTACAGAGGTGAGCAGTAAGGAGGTTTGGGGGTACAGAGGTGAGCAGAGAGGGGGTTTGGAGTGTGGGGGTAAACAGCAAGGGGAGTTTGAGGTACAGAAGTGAGCAGAGAGGGAATTTGGGGCACTGAGCTGAGCAGAGGGGGTTTGGGATACCGAAGTGAGCAGAAGGGGTTTGGAGTGCAGAGATCAGCAGGTAAATTGGGTTAGAGAGGTGAGCAAAGAGGAATTTGGTTGTAGAGGATAGCAAAGAGGGAAGCGTGTGATGTGATTTTGCAGCCTATTCATTTGAATGGGCTGCAAATTGCACTGGAATGCAATAAAAGTAGGGCATGCCCTACTTTTAAAAAATGTGCCACACCAAGCTGCATGGTACTGTGGTACTATGCAATTTTGTGCCTTCAAACACACTGCATTTGCAATCTGCATTTGGGGTGTCGGTAACAATACATTAGTACTCACGTGCAGATTGCAAGGGCAGTGCAATCGTCTGCAGTGCTGTAAACACACACGGAGAGTGCCTTTTCTGCACCTCGTGTGGGCAGGCTGAAGCAGTTAGGTGCTGTCCAGGCCAGGAAGGTGGGAGTTAATTCTCATTCTGGATCCTTGGTCTTTTTGGTGGGTTCTGCTCAGGGCCGGCCCACGTGTCATATAAATTGGGGCAGCGGTCTGGAGCGAGCGCACAGTTATTGTCCCCCAGAGACAGTTGACGAAAAGAGAATCCCTAGAGAGTCGAGCGCAGTGAGACCCATAAGATATGGAGAAGGACGAAGAGACCCGTAGGAGAATGTCACTAGTTATGGCCTGCATATAGAGATTTTGGCTTGGGGTTCACCCTGAAGACACCAGTGCTGGAGAAATGCCTCTGAAGGACCATGATTACTGGACTACACTTTTACAGGTATGCCGGGGCAGCGCACAAGCCTGTAGTTTGAAGTAGGAACATAGGAATAACCTTGCATTTGTATGTTGGACAGCGAAATGTCTATTTTTGCACCTTTCCAAGTAAAGTATTGAAACATTATCCTTGCCTGCTCTCAAGTCATTAAAGAGGTGTATCATACCTAACAGGCACACACCCAGTTAATGAGTGGGTCTTAACACATTGGGGTATGAAGACATGATTATAGAGTGAAATAATGTGAAGACACATGTGGTTACCAGGAGTAACAGAAGTGTAACAAGCAGCCTGCCAATAGCATGTACCTGTTAAAGGTGGCATGGCCTTTAGCAGTGAGGGAGATGTCTGCACTCCTTAAGCCAGCAGTCTGCCTCCCATAGCCACAGGAGCAGATTGTACCGCAGAGGTTCCCCATCCTGTACAGAGGTACAGGAGGTCAAGAGTTAAGTTAAGTGCACGTGTGGAGCTCGTGCGGACTGCATGGCGGGGCCCACTACGCTACTTGGGAGTAGTCGTGAAAAACGCTGGACAGGTGGATGTGGACATTGGCTCAGCATGTCCCTCCTAATTGCAGATTACAGAGAAGGTGTGCTTTGTCACAGGGACTCAAGAGAACAGTTACAGTATCAGTGAACATGGTGTACGTTCATCTCTGACAGTAGAGGCCTTCCTTAAGGTTGAGTACCCCATGGCAACCTCAGCCTTGTCTCAGGACACTGGTGAAGTAAAGGTACCCCATATGTGTGCGTAAGGTGACCCTGTAACCAAGTGCCTAGCATAGCCCAGAAGAACACATGTGGGCAGGCCTTCCATGTGACCCAGTACTTGGTGCCCAACCAGTTAATGGGAAACATGGAGGACGTGACAAACAACCACACTACCGCCCCTTCTGCCCACATGCATTCTGGTGTGAACCAGCCCCAGTCCTTGATCTTTTTTTTAAAAATTGTACTTCACCGAAAATGCATTGTGATTGCTAATGCATTGGGGCACCATTAAGAACCAATGACAGACTTCTGTGCATCTGCTAAAGAGCAGCGTGTTTGTCTTCGTGCACACAATTTTGCTTGTGTTCCCCGACATGCAGTAATGTGAACCAAGCCTTAACTGGGGTGCCACGAGACTGAAAATACTCAAGGGTGCCCTGTCTGGAAAAGGGTTGAGAAGCACTGGTTCATGGTTTGAATCACCCAAAGGCTTCTTATAATCATGAAAGCTTCCAGAGGCTACATCTTCCTATCGAACCTCCCAACTGTGGCCCTGTTGCTTTCCTTACAAATGAATGCACAACGCCATATACTCAGTATTGTAAAACGTATATGATGAATATAATAGTGGGTAGTTCTAGGTGGACAACAAAGATCTCATTGTTAGCATTTGCAAGAGTTACAAGAAGACTAAATCGGAAATAGCTTCTGATGGACTACCCCTTTAACTACATTGTACTGCATATTACACAAACTGTTGATTCCAAGAAAAATGGTTATGCAGCCATGGAAGAGTATTGTACTACAAGGCTCAATAATAGATGCTATACAGTAGTTGTTGAAATAAACAGCTGTAAAGCCTAATCTTAATATGAATGTTCTCATTGGTTGGACCAAAGCAAAAGGAAACAATAACACAATAAGCTGCAGAAGCTTAGCAATTTCTAAAGATATACAGTAAATCATTTTTTTTTTGATCTTCCAGAGGACCTTTTCAAGCCATAGTTGACATTGGAGCATTGTCAAAGTACAACTAAAGGCAAAAAGATTTTTCTTCATTTTGGACAGAGTGGAGAAGGTTTATAATATCCGTCAGGTTTTTATTGGTGTCTGTACCACTGTTAGTGAGATTCACCCTCTTTATTTGTCCAGTTTATCGTTATCATCAAACGTAGGAATAAAAAGAAAGTCCCCAGAACAGTAACAGAGGGGAAATCTTTGAAAAGGGACACTAGCTTTGGCGACCATGGTGATACTCCGAGATTCTCTAATTTTGGAGGGATCTCCTCTCATTTTCTGTTTTGGCTATGGGGCAGGAAGTGAAGAAAAACCTCCCCATTGGGGTTATAAACCTCCCTTACTATATCCTTTAATTATACTTTAGTTTAACAGATGCTAAGTAGTAAAAAAGGAAATCCATTATAAAGATCTTATATCATTTTAAAAAATATAATTAATATTGTTTATATTGTATGACAGTATCCAAACACAATACACTGTTTGTTAACATGTCAGTATAAAAGACATACATGTAAAATTAATGGTAAGTTTATATTGTTTTTGTAAATTGTGTGTCCACACTGCTAAGGATGGTAGTATTTCCTTTAAATATTAGATTACTCTTTTTCACGCATTTGTGGTTAAGTAAGATTACAAGTTGTTCTGGTAAGGCTTCCCATAAACCGAAGGATTATAGCTGCATTTTACATTCTTTCAGGGATTACATGAAAATACTGTTATGAATTTATGTTACGCTTTCATATACTGTATGTTTCACTTTGTCCAGAAGACTTACACCTTTGAACGCTTGATAGAAAATATCAATTCAATGTAAAATATGTTGACAATTGTTTTATTTGTTTTATTTTTCCTTAGTAATAAAAATCCTGAAATCTAATTTGAATGTTTCTGGACAAGATCCACTTATATTTACCTTCCAAAGTATTGAGCATTTGGAGCATATTTAATTAGTAATAAAAGTGTTTGCAGTCAATCTCCTATACTGACTATAATATAGCTTTGTTTATGAAGTGTTTTGTTCATTAAAAAAGTTGAAAGTCCCTAGTTTTGATCTCCCTATGTCCCCTGGATGGCATACAAAAGCTTTGAAATGGTGTTTTTTACAGTCAGGTTCATAAATATTGGGAAATCGATACAATTCTAATCTTTTTGGCTCTATACACCACCACAATGGATGTAAAATTAAATGAACAAGATATGCTTTAACTGCAGACTTTCAGCTTTAATTTGAGGATATTTACATCCAAATCAGGTGAACAGTGTTGGAATTACAACAGTTTGTATATGTGCCTCCCACTTTTTAAGGGACCATATGTAATGGGACAATTGGCTTCTCCGCTGTTCCAAGGCCAGGTATGTGTTCTTCCCTCATTATCCCATTTAGAAGGAGCAGATAAAAGGTCCAGAGTTCATTTCAAGTGTGCTATTTACATTTGGAATCTGTTGCTGTCAACTCTCAATATGAGATCCAAAGAGCTGTCACTATCAGTGAAGCAAGCCATCATTAGGCTGAAAAAAACAAAACAAATCCATCAGAGAGATAGCAAAAACATTAGGTGTGTCCAAATCAACTGTTTGGAACATCCTTAAAAAGAAAGAACGCACCGGTGAGCTCAGCAACACCAAAAGACCCGGAAGACCACTGAAAACAACTGTGGTGGACGACCAAAGAATTCTTTCCCTGGTGAAGAAAACACCATTTATGGACCTGACTGTACATGTTGTTAAAACACAGATGACTGCAGGAGCCAGTGTCACTTCTCTGTTCCTACTTTAAGGGGTCTGAATATTTTTTATACTTACCTGCTCTGTGGATTTGCACAGGGCAGCCTGGATCCTCCTCTTCTTGGGTCCCTGGCTGGAGCTCCTGGCCCCTCCCTTCTGTTGAGTGCCTCCACAGCAAGCAGCTTGCTATGGGGGCACCCGAGCCGAGCTGCAGATCCGTGTATCCATTCAGACACAGAGCTGCGATTTGGCCTCACACCCTCTTTCTCCTGATTGGCTTGATTGACAGCAGTGGGAGCCAATGGTGCCACTGCTGTATCTCAGCCAATCAGGAGGGAGAGTCTCGGACGGCCATGGCACTCATGGACATCAGTGGATAGAGATGAACCTCAGGTAAGTATTAGAGAGGCTGAGGGGGGCTGCTGCCCACAGAAAGCTTTTTATCTTAATGTATAGAAAGATAAAAAACCTTCTGACTTTAGAAGTCTTTACAACCAATTTAACCTACAGATAAGATTGTAATAAGGCTTACCTGTATAACGTGCATAACTCCTAAACTTGCATAGTTTAGGAGATATGCACTGTAATAGCATGTGCCAACGTCATCGGCACATGGGCACTGAAGAATCACCCCCCCCCCCCCCCCCCC
>BLSH010417935.1:449638-464463 GCA_018402905.1 Glandirana rugosa | reverse complement strand
GTTTGGGGAAAAATCCCCCCCCCCCAAAAAAAATTGAAGGTCCCACATCCCGCAAATCCTATTAATGCAAGTATAATACACATCTGTCTGCAGATGCCAAAGATGGGTAGATATGGTATAGGAGAGCACAGAGTCCAAGAAGAAGAGGACAGTCCAAAGACTTGTAATCAGATCGCAAGGCTGCTGAGGATCCTGGAGAAATACACAGGGTAATTTTGTAGCCATAAAATAGGGCAACAGGTAACAGAAGTGTAGTGGTAGATAGGGAGCAGCAGTGCCCACATCGACTGGCCCCTTAGGTGGACTGGCAGAAGTTCTAATGCACAGAACTGTTGTGCAGTAGCGGCTGGTTACGTTTTAGGATGGGGGTGCCAGACTCTGCCCTTCCTTTTTGACCCCTCCCACATCTGATAAGCCCCACCCCTTATATAATCCACCCACTCCGCCCCCTGTATTCTACATATTGTGTTAGGAGTATACAGCTCAGCATCACAGGCGGCCAAAAACGGCCGAAAATGGTGCTTTTTCTAACAATAACAAAGTAAAAGTGGTGTAATTGCATACATGACTAGTTTGGAAAAAAATCCCCCCCCCCCAAAAAAAATTGAAGGTCCCAAATCCCGCAAATCCTATTAATGCAAGTATAATACACATATGTCTGCAGATGCCAAAGATGGGTAGAGATGGTATAGGCGAGCACAGAGTCCAAGAAGGAGAGGACAGTCCAAAGACTTGTAATCAGATCGCAAAGATGCTGAGGATCCTGGAGAGGCACATAGGGTAATTTTGCAGCCAGAAAATAGGGCAACAGGTAACAGAAGTGTAGTGGTAGATAGGGAGCAGCAGTGCCCACATCGACTGGCCCTTCAGGTGGACTGGCAGAAGTTCTAATGCACAGAACTATTGTGCAGTGGTGACTGGTTATGTTTAAGGATGGGGGGTGCCAGACCCTGCCCTTCCTTTTTGACCCCTCCTACATCTGATAAGCCCCACCCCTTATATAATCCACCCACTCTGCCCCCTGTATTCCACATATTGTATCAGGAGTATACAGCTCGGCATCACAGGACAGAGTTTACAGCTCGGCATCACAGGACAGAAGTATACAGCTCAGCATCACAGGACAGAGTATACAACTCAGCATCACAGGACAGAGTATACAGCCCCAGCATCACAGGGCAGAGTACACAGCTCAGCATCACAGGACAGAGTATACAGCCCCAGCATCACAGGACAGAGTATACAGCTCAGCATCACAGACAGGAATATACAGCTCAGCATCACAGGACAGAGTATACAGCTCAGCATTACAGGACAGAGTATACAGCCCCAGCATTACAGGACCGAGTATACAGCTCAGCATCACAGGACAGAGTATGCAGCCCCATAATCACAGGACAGAGTATACAGCTCAGCATCACAGACAGGAGTATACATCTCAGCATCACAGGTAGGATATATAGCCAGTATCAAAGGTAGGGTATATATCCAGTATCACAGGTAGGATATATATAGTCAGTATCACAGATAGGGGTATATAGGCAGTATCACAGGTAGGGTATATAGCCAGTATCACAGATAGGTGTGGGTATATAGCCCAGTATCACATGTAGGGTATAGCCAGAGCACAGCCCCCCTGCGGCTGTGGGACTCGCGGCTCTGACAGCACCCCCCCTCCCTCCCCATGGGAGGTCCGGAACTTACCGGACTGTGGAGAGAGAAGATCCTCCTGTGTCTCCACTCTCCTCTCCACAGCATGGGCAGCAGCGGCGGCAGATGGAGCATGCTTTCTTCTTGCAAAGCGCATGCATCCAATAGGATCACTTGGCGCTTTGGCCAATTGGGAAACAGGTCTCACCGACCTGGCTTCTGATTGGCGGGGAGGACCCCTAGTGTGAAAATAGTGAAAATGAATTCGCTATTGTCACACAATTGGGTGGGATCGTGGTGCCCCAAGCCCACCCTAATTTGAAGCCCATTACAGCCTCTGGTTCTAATCACGAGCTTCAAAGGAAACACGGAGGGGCCGGATGCATGGATAGGGGGCGGTGGAGGTTTTGGGGGGGGGGGGGCAAAGCCCATGAGCTCTCAATGCACGTGCCATCACTGCTATTGGGCCTTCGTATTCCAAAAAAAAGTGGCTTAATGGCCCAGAGCCATAATGGTAGAATGCATATAATGAGGGGAGAGAGAGGTATCAGTAGTGCAAGTAGTAGAAAAGGTGATTGTAATCTATAACAAGCAGGGCCCTCTGATTCCTCCTGTGTTGAATTATATTGTAAGTGCATTGTTTGGCCTAATGATGTAAAGCTCAGAGCAAATTGTTGGTGCTATATAAATTCTGTATAAAATTAATAATAACAAATCAGTACTTATTGAGCCAGCTCTGTTGCCCAGTGGTGTCTCCAGCTTTCATATTTGGGGGGGGGGGGGCACATAGGGGGACAGGGACAAAAGTAGGGGGAAAATCCTGCTCACCGGTCCTGTGACCAAGGCACAAAGGGTGATGTCCCGGCTGATCGTTCTTCAGGTGTCCCGCCTGGCCACCTTGCGACTGGAACGCCTCTTGTCCTCCAATGCTTAGAGATGCACTGGAGGTCTCTCTGGTGGGACACCCGTAATCGACCGACTCTGGAACCGTGGCAGGAGGGTTATCCCAATGGGTAATAGCAGCCCCTCTCATCCCATCTGTACTTCTTCTGCCTCGTAGTAGACTGACCTTTCTCCCAGGCAGCCTCTGCTGTGTCAATCTCCTCTGGTCAGAGAGCATGCTGGGCTGTAGTAGTTCCCTGTCCCATACAAGGCTACAGGGTTATTCTGGTTGGGGATTACATGTCCCAGAATCCCTCGCAGCTGCTCCTTCTGCTCGTGAAGTCTTTGCAATTGGCTGCTCTCCTCCTGCCAATAAGGATGCAGGGGAGGGAGCAGACGGGCGGCCTGGTTATGCGAGCGCTGCTCACATTAACATTGGAGTCAGAGAGGAGAGGGGGGTAAAATCCCCCACAAGTGCTGACAGGCACTCTGAATTCGGCAGCGGTTGGTTTGTCGGGCAATGGCTGGTGTTGGCACAAAATCATCCCGACACTAGGCTTGATATGATGTCAGGATGATCAAATCACATTATTTCTATTACTACAGTGTAATAAAAAATGAAATAGTTCAATTCACCATAATGCAGAATCAGTGGGAACCCTGAGCTTCTCACTTGCCACCAAATGTAGTGTGCCACTGTCCCCTGCAACCAGATTCAGCGTGCCACCATTGCCTACCACCAGATGCAGCTTGTCACTTGCCACTGTCGTCTGCCACGAGATGCAGCTTGTCACTTGCCACCGTCGCCTGTCACCAGATGCAGCGTGTCACTTGCCACCATTGCCTGCCACCAGATTCAGTGTGCCCCCGTCGCCTGCCACCAGATGCAGCTGTCACTTGCCATCGCCGTTTGCCACCAGATGCAGTGTGTCATTAGGTGCTGGCAGCTAGAAGGTTGTAATGGTGCACAATTAAAACCTGTGACTTAGTGTAACTAAAAGGCAGCCTCATTTTTGGGCACTTTCCCAAAGCACCACTGAAGAAACCTCAAGGCACCCCATGGTGCCCGGGCACCCTGGTTGAAAAAAGCAGGAATAAACAAACAAGAGTTAACAATATAATAAACAACGAAGAAGAGGGCCCCTTTCACACCAGCAGACCCGATCGGTCTCTCTGTCCGTTTTTCAGGCAGACCCGATCGGGCCACTTATTGTTCTCTATGGGATGGCGGATGTCAGCAGACATGTGTCCGGTTCGCTGATACTTGCTGGACATCCGATCCGACAAAATCCGCTGAAAACAGACGGATGGCGATACGTGCCCTAGTCATCCAATAGGGTAGAGTGGGCTGCTGATCCCCACTGATCTCCGCTGAGCAGGCGAATGACAGGTCTGTGTCCGCTCCGCTATACAGAGCGGACATGGACCTGTCATCCGCCTGCTTAGTGGGAAAGGGGGGGACAGAAGCACCGATGAGTTTCATTCGCTCATATGCAAATTTCATCATCACCCTGATGAAATTTGCATATGAGCGAATGAAACACGTCAGTGTTTCTGTCCTCTCCTTCCACACCCCTAGGGTCCCCCTAAACTAGTGGGCCATCCGCCGCTAAGCACTGGGCTTAGTCCCCACTCAGAAATCACATCAGCAGCCCATTACATAACTGTCTTCAACTCGAATCCATCCCAGTCTGACAGGTGTTGTACCTAGCTGACACACACCCACGGCACTAGCTTCGCCACACAGGCTTGGTTTGTCCAGGAGCCGAAGACTCACCACTGCTCTCTGACCAGCATTCCACACACCGCACAGAGGACCTGCGGTGTCAGTTGATTACTACTACCTCCATACGGGAGGATTTTGGGATTCCTGTGGAGCTGTCTGCCAAATCAGACATGAGGATAGCCAGTCCCATTCTATGTGTCAGCACGATTGCGGGACCTGCTCAGGAGATGATCGGTGAACCGTGAGTTATACCCCTGCAGTGGGGTTCATCTCCTTTCCCGTAACAGCACCTACCACGGCGAATGCCAGTGTTACTTTAGGCTCCATGATTCCCAGTGTTGGGGTCCGTGGAGTTCCTTCTGCCAACGTGATTTATTATTGACTCTCCACCTGCCAAGAGCAATGGCACTTCATTCATGGGCTTGCCAGCTTGACAAGACTTGCTTAATCAGTGTACACATATATATCCCTATCTTTGATCGTCATGTATTCAAGGGTTGCCCTGCGGGTGGTGTACAGCAGCCTGCCTTTGATATACCTAAATTTGACGAATATTCTCATTGATCATTTCTTTACGCAACAGTGATGGGACAATGGAGGCTGGAAATGTTGTTTAATTGGCAAGCAACGTGGGTCATGCACTGAGTATACCTGTGACCGCCTGCCTCCCTTCACCCCACCTAAGTGACTTTCTTGTCATTTGTTCTTCTAATTTGATGTGATGTATATTCTGCCGCCTTTATATCCACTACATTGGTGAATACTATTGGGCGTTGATGGGCCCAGAGGTTCCATACCACAGTCTGCAGCACTTAGTTGAGCTGAGGTCTGTGGACCGGATTGCCTAGGATTCATGTAAGAGTCCCTGCTAGATTATCTCTGTACCTTTGGATGTATTAGTGGTGTGTATGTTAGTGTGACCCCTGGGGAGTGTGTTTTAAAGGCAACGTTGTCATTTTATCATATGCCAAGCTTAATCATTTTTTGTATTCGTTAAACTAATAAAGTGTTACATTTTAACAGTAATATATGCCACTGGGTTATCCCTTCTCCCCTGAGAGTTACGGACCATCTTTAGGCAGGGTTCTATCCCCTTCCTTCTTATGCTTTCAGTAATGCTTTGGTCTATTCGCTGGTGAACCCCACCTTGTTTGTAAGGTGAGTCGGCCATATTACAGTGAACTCAACCCAATTTACGGGTTTAGAGATCTGTGTCCTCGCCTCCCTACCCCCAGTCCCTTAGTTGATACCAAAATGTGTGCCTGACATCACTGGTTGCTAAACGCCATGCGGCAGGCGGCTAGCAACCAGTTCGGGAATCACGCAGTATAGCTGACATGCGTGTTCTCACTTGTGAGAGCCGACTAGTGCCTGTGTCAGCTTGGCGAGCACCCGCTACACAAAAACAAAGCATTTTAGCACAGTATAATGTTGATGGGGCCATGGACCCCTCTGCTACCCGCAGTGACACCACTGCTGTTGCCACAGGGGTGAGGGCCAACCTTGTTGTTCAGTCAGGTAGTCGCTTTGATGGGCGATGTGAAGAAGATAGCTTTACCCACAGAGGTCACACGCAGCTTCACCAGGTAGAGCATGGTGTATTGGAATCCGGCAGCTTGAAAGCAAGCCTTGATTGTGGCGAAGGAAGCTCCCTGCTTCTGCACCTCAGAAATCCGGATAGATGGAGATAGAGTTTCCATTGTAGCACAGTGGACCTTTCTTGTGTGCTGCTCTCAGAATGGCGACTTTGTCTTGAAAGTCAAGGACACAAGCTATCATAGGCCTCGGAGGTGCCACAAGTGGAGGAGGACGCAGGGGTATGGTGGGCCCTCTCAATGGAGAATTATATGTGAAAAACATCAGAACCCAAAGTGGATGTAAGCCAGATGTGAAGAAAGAGCTCCAAAGAGTTACCCTCCGATTTTTCAGGGAATCTCACAAAGTGCATGTTTTTTCCTCTAGACCTGTCTTCCAGGGCGCCCAGCTTGACACACAAGGCCACCATTTCCTTAGCTGCATCATGCACTTTGGTTGAGAGTGGGGCAAGGGTATCCTTCACCCAGCTGATGCATTCCCCTGCTGCACCAGTACCCTGTCTAAGATTTTAAACATCATGCTTGAGTAGAGAAAAGTCTATATATATGATCTCAATTTGTACCGTGAAAGCCACCTTGCAATCATGGATGCCCTGCATAATTGCAGAAAGAGAGGGTTCATCATCTACTTCCACTGGTAATTCATGGGGGACTGTTGTTAAATTGATTGACAACCTATTTTTTTAATAACAAACATTTTATACTTAAATGTTTTATGCAATGGTTCTGCACAGAGCAGCCCCGATCCTCCTCTTCTACTCTTCCCCTCATCGACGCCACTGGCTGAAACCCCCGGGAAGCTGCTTGCTATGGGGGCCTTCATTTAGGCTTGATCCTGAGCTTCGGTCTGTGTGTCCATTGACACACAGAACACAGCTCTGTCCTGCCCCCTGCTCTCTGCTCACTGGCTATGATAGACAGCAGCAGCACCAATGGCTGTCCCTGCTGCCTTTCTTTACAGTGAGAAGAGAGGGAGCTGGGAAAACTACTGCTCTTGGGCACGGCATTGGATCAATATTGTTGTAGAAATTTAGGATATGTTAATTATGTATTGTCAAAGTGTCTCCCAGTGTCAGTTTACCGGTATTCGCTGTGTATAGCTAATATGGCTTTAACCGATATTGAGGACAGGCCACTTACAATGGAAACCTTCCATTATTTGGTAACCACACGCTACCCGCCCCATCATCCCGGCCGGCAGGCGCTCTGAGCGGATCTTTGAGGTGTGATGCACGTTCTGTGGCGCGGGTGTATTACCGTCAATGGGGGGGGGGGGGCCTGTATTATGTACAGATTGATCTGCTTGGCGGCGATGTACTTGCGGTATGGAATCAGTATTGCCTTTTCTATAAGGATAATGATCTGTAAGCTTTTTTTCGCATCTGATCAATGTGGCAGAAATCTACAGCTATATTCCTTTGTGCATAATTTACCCTTTAATGGAACAGTAATAAAATCACTATGAGATATAGTTCATAGAGCTGTATTTGATAGTGATTTGTTGTAATGGCAGTTCGGTCTTTGCATGCATGGCGTTTTGCTTGGAGGGCCTTGTTTCCACATTGCTTTCATTGTTCTCTGGAGTCTGTGATCTCCACCCACCTAACGGCTGTGACTCATCCAGGCCCGCCAGCCATTCAACATGCATGCACGCCTCTTCTATTGTATCATTTGAATATAACAAGTGTGTCATTGGTTGTTGTTTTGTATTGAGCTCATGTCATGTAACTGTGCCTTGGAGGCTGATTGGCTGATTGTGAAGCCACCAAGTCCTTTTGTTATCCCTGTCTGAGTCATATAAATTAAAGCAGCAAGCATTGCTAGGCAGGACTGTTTTTCAAGCTTGCAATGTGAGAACAGCTATGGTGTCTCTCTTACTTGCTTTAACACGAGTGCATTCAAATGCATTATGCAAAAGAGCTGAAAAGTGCACTTGTTAGCGCAAGCGAAATATAATGCATACAAGGTATTATAATTGCCCTCACAGATGGCGAGCCAGAGAATTTTTGGAGCCTACAGAAATTTCCTTCACAGCGGACCGAAGGGAGGAAGTGATCCGTACAGGACATCAAAACAGCCGGCTATTGGCAAAACCAATTTTATTTCAATTTTTGAAATCTTTTGTTGCCCTGAGTCCAGGATGTTGCTTTCTCTGCCCGCTGTGTCAGGTAAAAATCTGCTTTGCTAAAAGAACCTGTTTTTCCTCTTTTTGCATAATGGCGGGGTTTTAATTGTATGTTATCATTGTAGTTAGGTCTATTGATTAGGAAGATAACCTATACTTGTCCTCTATAGGTCCTAATCAATACACCTAAAGTGTGTGTTATGAGTAACTGTATGCTTTGAGTGCGTGATCGGTGTGTGTGTTTTTATGAATATGCTTCGCTATGAGTATGATTATGAATATGCTTTGAATGTGTGATCGGTATAAGTGTTGTGCTTAGTAATTGTGTGTGTTATATTGTAATTTTGGCGGTCATTCGTTTAAGCGTTCGTTTAGTCTCAGATTGTATAGTCAGTTTGTAAGGGGAGAGATTTCAGTTTGTGCTGCTTTTGGTCGGAATGGCATCTGAATTTCAGCTGGTAAGTTACCACCATTTTGTTATAAAATTGTTACAATTTCAATTTTGTTTCTGCTGAAGTAATTTTCTGCAGGAATTTCAGTTTCTGGTTTTATTTGCTTTGTTTTTGTGCAATATTTCAGTCTCAAGTGAAAATAGTCTGTTATTGTACTGAACTCCATTTCCAGTAGAATCATTTTGGTTGTTATGTTTAATCTGTTGTTTTGCGGAGTCCCAGCTGTAATTCAGTTTTTGGTAGAGACAGTGAATACTGTTGTTAGACAGCTATTTAGCTTTAAGTGTGAAACCGAGTTAACATTACAGTGTATAGAGGTCTTTTTGTGCTGTGTTTGCTTACCGATTGCGCCTTTTTCATAAAGCATGTGTATGTGCAGAGTTTTGATTTTTGGCGGCAGATTTAGTTTAGACACAGCATTGTAATCGTAAAGAGGTTTTGTGCTTTTTACACTGTAATTCAGCTCTGGTTCTGTCTGTTTATAGTACAACTCATTTGTTAATGAAACCGTTGGTTGCTTTAGACGCTGAAGTTTGAGTAGCACATGGCTATCCCGGTTTTGGACTGAATTTCTAGTGGCGAATGGCGCAGTGCAAATAGAGATCAGTACTCAGTGAGGATGGTTAATTTCTACGCTGTATTTTAAATCCGGTTGATAAATTCTGTGTTATGCGTTTTTAGTGTTCTAACACCAAAAGCCATGTGTTGGTGGTTCTCAGTACAGTCATTTTGTTTCCATCACGTGTTTGGTGTCATTTTCTCCTGATACTGAGGGCCATGAGGTTGTAAAATTACTTCACTTACTGCCATTTTGTGTTGTGGTGATTGAAGCCCACATGGTGTGGCCGCCATCTTGGAGTAGTAACAAGGAACAACATGGCTGAGATGCCATATTGAGTTCCGTCACATCATCATTTTTGTTTTTTCATGTTTAGCTGTTTTTACCCTTTTGTTTAGAAAGGGCAGCTTTTTATGAGAGTCGTTGCATGATTTTGTGTACTGAAGGACGGTTTTGAACGGAGTCTCTCCGTTTTTAGTTGAAACCCAGCATTGAGGGACGTTTTTACAGGATTTTTGCATCTGTTTTGGCCAGTTTTGTTTGACTTGTTCAGATTTAGCGCCTTTATTAGAGTTGAGCTTGATTAGAGTCCGTACCGAACTTTGGGGTGTCCGGGACCCAGACCCGAACCCGGACATTTCAAAAAACGTTCGGGTTCGGGTTCTGGTGGTTGATCACGCATGTTGAATAGCTGCAAGGCAGCCAATCAACAAGCATTTCACTGGTTTGCCCTTAGAAGCCATCACAGTCATGCCTACTAATGGCATGGCTGTGAATGGCCAGTGCATCATGTGACCCAGCCTCTTTATAAGCTGGAGTCACTTAGTGCTGCAGTCACATGCTCTCTGAGACTCTGACTAGTGTAGGGAGAGGAAGCTGCCGGCGCTGTGAGGGACAGAGTGCAGATATTTTAACATCTCATCCTGCATTACGAATCATCAGAATCAGAACAATCTGATTCTGGACTAATTAGAGATTACTACTACTGCTGCTCTGAGGGACAGATTGCAGATCTCACCCTGCATTACACAACAATCTGATTCTGGACTAATTAGAGATTTCTCATACTGCTGCTTTGAGTGACAGATTGCAGATTTCACCCTGCATTACAGAACGATCTGACTGCACTAGGTAGAGGCTTCTGCTTAGAGGGACAGATTATTGTTCTAAAATCATCTCCTAGTTCTAAAGGGAGAGGTTCCAGCTGTTGCTGTATGGGACATATTATTGTTCAAAAATCATCGCCTATTCCTATAGGGCAAGGTTCCAGCTGTTGCTGTAAGGGACAGATTATTGTTCAAAAATCATCGCCTACTCCTAAAGGGCCAGGTTCCAGCTGTTGCTGTAATGGACAGATTATTGTTCAAAAATCATTGCCTACTCCTATAGGGCCAGGTTCCAGCTGTTGCTGTAAGGGACAGATTATTGTTCAAAAATCATCTCCTAGTTCTAAAGGGAGAGGTTCCAGCTGTTGCTGTAAGGGACAGATTATTGTTCTATAATCATCTCCTAGTTCTAAGGGGAGAGGTTCCTGCTGCTCCTGTAAGGGACAGATTATTGTTCAAAAATCAACACTTTCTCCTGTAGGGCCAGGTTCCAGCTGTTGCTGTAAGGGACAGAATATTGTTCAAAAATCATCTCCTAGTTCTAAAGGGAGAGGTTCCAGCTGTTGCTGTAAGGGACAGATTATTGTTCTATAATCATCTCCTAGTTCTAAAGGGAGAGGTTCCTGCTGCTCCTGTAAGGGACAGATTATTGTTCTATAATCATTTCCTAGTTCTAAAGGGTGAGGTTCCAGCTGTTGCTGTAAGGGACAGATTATTGTTCAAAAATCATCGCCTACTCCTATAGGGCCAGGTTCCAGCTGTTGCTGTAAGGGACAGATTATTGTTCTATAATCATCTCCTAGTTCAAAAGGGAGAGGTTCCAGCTGTTGCTGTAATGGACAGATTATTGTTCTATAATCACCTCCTAGTTCTAAAGGGAGAGGTTCATTCTGCTCCTGTAAGGGACAGATTATTGTTCAAAAATCATCGGCTACTCCTATAGGGCCAGGTTCCAGCTGTTGCTGTAAGGGACAGATTATTGTTCAAAAATCATCTCCTAGTTCTAAAGGGAGAGGTTCCAGCTGTTGCTGTAAGAGACAGATTGTTGTTCTATAATCATCTCCTAGTTCTAAGGGGAGAGGTTCCTGCTGCTCCTGTAAGAGACAGATTATTGTTCTATAATCATCTCCTAGTTCTAAAGGGAGAGGTTCCAACTGTTGCTGTAAGAGACAGATTATTGTTTAAAAATCATCGCTTTCTCCTATAGGGCCAGGTTCCAGCTGTTGCTGTAAGGGACAGATTATTGTTCAAAAATCTTTGCTTTCTTCTATAGGGCCAGGTTCCAGCTGTTGCTGTAAGGGACAGATTATTGTTCAAAAATCATCTCCTAGTTCTAAAGAGAGAGGGTCCAGCTGTGGCTGTAAGGAACAGATTATTGTTCTATAATCATCTCCTAGTTCTCAAGGGAGAGGTTCCAGCTGTTGCTGTAAGGGCCAGATTATTGTTCAAAAATCATCTCCTAGTTCTAAAGGGAGAGGTTCCAGCTGTTGCTGTAAGGGACAGATTATTGTTCTATTATCAACTCCTAGTTCTAAAGGGAGAGGTTCCTGCTGCTCCTGTAAGGGACAGATTATTCTTCTATAATCATCTCCTAGTTCTAAAGGGAGAGGTTCCAGCTGTTGCTGTAAGGGACAGATTATTGTTAAAAAATCATCGCCTACTCTGATAGGGCCAGGTTCCAGCTGTTGCTGTAAGGGACCGATTATTGTTAAATAATCATCCCCTAATCTGATAGGGCCAGGTTCCAGCTGTTGCTGTAAGGGACCGATTATTGTTCTATAACCATCTCCTAGTTCTAAAGGGAGAGGTTCCAGCTGTTGCTGTAAGGGACAGATTATTGTTCAAAAATCATCTCCTAGTTCTAAAGGGAGAGGTTCCAGCTGTTGCTGTAAGGGACAGATTATTGTTCTATAATCATCTCCTAGTTCTAAAGGGAGAGGTTCCTGCTGCTTTTGTAAGGGACAGATTATTGTTCTATAATCATCTCCTAGTTCTAAAGGGAGAGGTTCCAGCTGTTGCTGTAAGGTACAGATTATTGTTCAAAAATCATTGCCTACTCCTATAGGGCCAGGTTCCAGCTGTTGCTGTAAGGGACAGATTATTGTTTAAAAATCATCTCCTAGTTCTAAAGGGAGAGGTTCCTGCTGCTCCTGTAAGGGACAGATTATTCTTCTATAATCATCTCCTAGTTCTAAAGGGAGAGGTTCCAGCTGTTGCTGTAAGGGACAGATTATTGTTAAAAAATCATTGCCTACTCTGATAGGGCCAGGTTCTAGCTGTTGCTGTAAGGGACTGATTATTGTTCTATAATCATCTCCTAGTTCTAAAGGGAGAGGTTCCAGCTGTTGCTGTAAGGGACAGATTATTGTTCAAAAATCATCCCCTACTCTGATAGGGCCAGGTTCCAGCTGTTGCTGTAAGGGACCGATTATTGTTCTATAACCATCTCCTAGTTCTAAAGGGAGAGGTTCCAGCTGTTGCTGTAAGGGACAGATTATTGTTCTATAATCATCTCCTAGTTCTAAAGGGAGAGCTTCCTGCTGCTTTTGTAAGGGACAGATTGTTGTTCTATAATCATCTCCTAGTTCTAAAGGGAGAGGTTCCAGCTGTTGCTGTAAGGTACAGATTATTGTTCAAAAATCATTGCCTACTCCTATAGGGCCAGGTTCCAGCTGTTGCTGTAAGGGACAGATTATTGTTCAAAAATCATTGCCTACTCCTATAGGGTCAGGTTCCAGCTGTTGCTGTAAGGGACAGATTATTGTTCAAAAATCATCCCCTACTCCTATAGTGTAAGGTTCCAGCTGTTGCTGTAAGAGACAGATTATTGTTCAAAAATCATCGCCTACTCCTATAGGGTCAGGTTCCAGCTGTTGCTGTAAGGGACAGATTATTGTTCAAAAATCATTGCCTACTCCTCTAGGGCCAGGTTCCAGCTGTTGCTGTAAGGGACAGATTATTGTTCTATAATCATCTCCTAGTTCTAAAGGTAGAGGTTCCAGCTGTTGCTGTAAGGGACAGATTATTGTTCAAAAATCATTGCCTACTCCTATAGGGTCAGGTTCCAGCTATTGCTGTAAGGCACAGATTATTGTTCAAAAATCATTGCCTACTCCTATAGGGCCAGGTTCCAGCTGTTGCTGTAAGGGACAGATTATTGTTCAAAAATCATCGCCTACTCACTCTTATAGGGCCAGGTTCCAGCTGTTGCTGTAAGGGACAGATTATTGTTCAAAAATCATTGCCTACTCCTATAGGGTCAGGTTCCAGCTGTTGCTGTAAGGGACAGATTATTGTGCAAAAATCATCACCTACTCCTATAGGGTCAGGTTCCAGCTGTTGCTGTAAGGGACAGATTATTGTTCAAAAATCATTGCCTACTCCTATGGGGCAAGGTTCCAGCTGTTGCTGTAAGAGACAGATTATTGTTCAAAAATCATCGCCTACTCCTATAGGGTCAGGTTCCAGCTGTTGCTGTAAGGGACAGATTATTGTTCAAAAATCATCGCCTACTCCTCTAGGGCCAGGTTCCAGCTGTTGCTGTAAGGGACAGATTATTGTTCTATAATCATCTCCTAGTTCTAAAGGGAGAGTTTCCAGCTGTTGCTGTAAGGGACAGATTATTGTTCAAAAATCATCGCCTACTACTATAGGGCAAGGTTCCAGCTGTTGCTGTAAGGGACAGATTATTGTTCAAAAATCATTGCCTACTCCTATAGGGTCAGGTTCGAGCTGTTGCTGTAAGGGACAGATTATTGTACAAAAATCATCGCCTACTCCTATAGGGTCAGGTTCCAGCTGTTGCTGTAAGGGACAGATTATTGTTCAAAAATCATTGCCTACTCCTATAGGGCAAGGTTCCAGCTGTTGCTGTAAGGGACAGATTATTGTTCAAAAATCATCGCCTACTCCTATAGGGTCAGGATCCAGCTGTTGCTGTAAGGGACAGATTATTGTTCAAAAATCATCGCCTACTCCTCTAGGGCCAGGTTCCAGCTGTTGCTGTAAGGGACAGATTATTGTTCTATAATCAACTCCTAGTTCTAAAGGGAGAGGTTCCAGCTGTTGCTGTAAGGGAAAGATTATTGTTCACAAATCATCGCCTACTCCTATAGGGTCAGGTTCCAGCTGTTGCTGTAAGGGACAGATTATTGTTCAAAAATCATTGCCTACTCCTATAGGGTAAGGTTCCAGCTGTTGCTGTAAGGGACAGATTATTGTTCAAAAATCATGGCCTACTCCTATAGGGAAAGGTTCAAGCTGTTGCTGTAAGGGAAGGATTATTGTTCAAAAATCATGGCCTACTCCTATAGGGTCAGGTTCCAGCTGTTGCTGTAAGGGACAGATTATTGTTCAAAAATCATTGCCTACTCCTATAGGGTCAGGTTCTTGGACTGGGACACCCTCATCCGCTGCTAAAAACTTGTTATTAGACAGGGAATGTCGTTGTCGACCTTGGACTGGGACATCCTCATCCGCTGCTTAAAACTTGTTATTAGACAGGGAATGTCGTTGTCGACCTTGGACTGGGATATCCTCATCCGCTACTAAAAACTTGTTATTAGACAGGGAATGTCGTTGTCGACCTTGGACCGGGATATCCTCATCCGCTACTAAAAACTTGTTATTAGACAGGGAATGTCGTTGTCGACCTTGGACTGGGATATCCTCATCCGTTACTAAAAACTTGTTATTAGACAGGGAATGTCGTTGTCGACCTTGGACTGGGA
>BLSH010417935.1:397457-418305 GCA_018402905.1 Glandirana rugosa | reverse complement strand
TTATTTAGCGTCACAAGGGTCGCAAGTACAGCGATCGGTAAAAATCAGATCGCTGCACTATGTGACTATGTGACAGGGGGTGACAGGGAGTGAAAGGGTTAACTGGGGGGTGATCAGGGGGCGATCAAAGGGTTAAATGTGCCTATGTGTACTGGTGTTAGTGTAGTGATTGTGCAACTCACGTTTTTTGATGTCCTCTCTCCTCTCTGCAACGGAAAAGAAAGCAGAGAGGGGAGATGACATCACTTCCCCTACCTGTGTTTACATTTCACAGGTAGGGGAAGAAATCTCATTTGCTGGACGATCGACATGAATAGACCAAAATCCATTGGTCTATTCATGTTGACTGAAGGGTCTGGCAACGAATGAGACCACCAAGACCGCGCTGGAGGGCGCGCACGCGCGCCCTCTTGATGTGCACGCGATCGCCGCCTATTTACGGCGATTCGCGCAGGGCTCCCCGACTGCCGCCGTGAAAAGACGGCGCGCGGTCGGGAAGCTGTTAACCACTTCAATACCGGACGTTTATACCCCCTTCCTGCCCAGATCAATTTTCAGCTTTCAGCGCTCTCACACTTTGAATGACAATTACTCTCTCATGCTACACTGC
Organism: Glandirana rugosa; assembly: GCA_018402905.1. Taxonomy (NCBI): domain Eukaryota; kingdom Metazoa; phylum Chordata; class Amphibia; order Anura; family Ranidae; genus Glandirana; species Glandirana rugosa. The sequence continues at coordinate 417,695 of BLSH010417935.1, read as the reverse complement.
ACCCAAACAAAATTTTTATCATTTTTTTCACACAAATAGAGCTTTCTTTTGGTGGTATTTAAGAACCTCTGGGTTTTTTATTTTTTGCGACATAATTTAAAAAAGTGTGAAAATTTTGAAAAAAAAACACTTTTTTTTCGTTTCTGTGATAAAATTTTGCAAATAAGTAATTTTTGTTCATAAATTTAGGCCAAAACCTATACTGCTATGTGTATATTATTTGGTCTGTGTGAAAGTTATAGAGTCTACAAACTATGGTGCAAATCATTGAAAATTGATCACACCTGATGCACTGATGGCCTATATCATTTCTTGATGCCCTGAAATGTCGGGAAAGTACAAATACCCCCCAAATTACCCCATTTTGAAAAGTAGACATTCCAAGGTATTTAGCAAGAGGCATGGCGAGTTTTTTGAAGTTGTACTTTTTTCCCACAATTCTTGGGAAAATTAAGAAATTATTATTTATTTATTTTTTTTTGCACAAAATTGTCAAAACAACAAGTTATTTCTCACACACAGCATATGCATACTTCCAATTACACCCCAAAATACATTCTGCTACTGTCCCCGAGTATGGCGATACCACATGTGTGAGACTTTTTCAGAGCCTGGCCACATAGAGAGGTCCAACATGCAGGGAGCATCGTCATGCATTTTAGGAGCAAAATTTTCACATCTAATTTCCTAACAACCTATTACACTTTTGAAGGCCCTGGAGCACCAGGACAATGGAATTACCCACAAAATGACCCCATTTTGGAAAGCAAACACCCCAACGTATAATCTATGAGGCATTATGAATCTTTTGAATGGTTCATTTTTTTCCACAAGTCTTCGAAACACGTGGAAAGAAAATGAAAACGCTTTTATTTTTACACAAAGTGGTCAATTTATAAGTTATTTCTAACACATAGCATGTACATAGCAAAAATGACCCCCCAAAATATATTCTGCTACTCGTCCCGAGTATGGTGAAACCACATGTGTGAGACTTTTTCACACCCTGGCCACATACAGAGGCCGAACATGCAGGGAGCACCGTCAGGCGTTCTAGGAGCATAAATTACACATAAAATTTAATTGATACCTATCACACTTTTGAAGGCCCCGGGGCACCAGGACAGTGGAATTACCCCCAAAATTACCCCATTTTGGTAAGGAAAGACCCAAGGTATATTCTATGAGGCATGGGCTGCAGATAGGTACTCAGGTATTCTAATGGGCTGCAGATAGGTACTTGGGTACTTTGATGGGCTGGAGACAGGTACTCGGGTAAACTGATGGATTGGTAAAAGGTACTTGGGTACTCTGATGGGTTGGTGACAGGTACTCGGGTAATCTGAAAGGCAGGTGACAGGTACTCGGGTACTCTGATGGGCTGGTGACAGGTACTCGGGTACTCTGGCGGGCAGGTAACAGGTACTTGGGTACTCAGGTGGGCCGGTGACAGGTACTCGGGTACTCTGATGGGCTGGTGAAAAGTACTCGGGTACGCTCATGGGCTGGTGACAGGTGCTCGGATACTCTGATGGGCAGGTGACAGGTACTCGGGTATTCTGATGGGCAGGTGACAGGTACTCGGATACTCTGACAGACAGGTGACAGGTACTCGGGTACTCTGACGGACAGGTGACAGGTACTCGGGTACTCTGATGTACAGGTGACAAGTACTTGGGTACTTTGATGGGCAGGTGACAGGTACTCGGGTACTTTGATGAACAGGTGACAGGTACTCGGGTACTCTCATGGACAGGTGACAAGTACTCAGGTACTTTGATGGGCAGGTGACAGGTACTCGGGTACTTTGATGGGCAGTTGACAGGTACTTGGGTAGTTTGATGGACAGGTGACAGGTACTCGGGTACTTTGATGGACAGGTACTCAGGTACTTTGATGGACAGGTGAGAGGTACTCGGGTACTCTGTGATTGGACACAGCCGGTCACGTGGTAAAGAGCCAATTTTATTGGCTCAATACCCCGATCTGGGGGGGACACAACCCCCCGGCAGACGAGCGATCCGTGATCGCGGCGAGAAGCGGAGGACGTCATATGACGTCCTCCCGGATCGAGGAGCAGTCCCTGCCGACGTAATTTTACTATGCGTCTGTAGGGAACTGGTTAATAACCGTCACACCAGTCATATTGTCTCTAATGACCGCCACAGCAGTGAGAGTGTCACTGATCACAACCACACCAGTTACAGTGTCCCTGATCAATGATACACCAGTCATATTGTCCCTAATAACCACCACCCCAGTTACAGTGGTCCTGAGCACCCCCACACCGGTTACAGTGTCCCTGATCACTGCCACAGCAGTCATTGTGTCATCATAAGGATTTGTTCACATGTGCAATGCTCTCTGAGAGCCATCTATGTTCTAATTGCTCTTCAGAGAGCATTTGACAGGTAGTCAGGAGGCATTGTATTGCCTCCTCACCACCCTCTTTAGCCCCTTGGACCCCGCACAAGCAATCCCATTCACTTGAATAGGTCACAATCGCAGAGTGTAAAGGGATTCCTGCCACAGCTGTGAAGCTAAGCATCGCAGCCATGGGAAGTGTACACCCCCAACAGCTGCTTCTGCAGCTAAAGGGGGTAGCGGTGGAAGGGTAGTAAAACTGTGGCTCAGCTGCAAGGTTTTACCCTCCCCCAACCTTCATGTGAATGAGCCATAATAGTGTGCACCACCACACCAGCCACAGTGTCACCTGATCAGTGTTTATAGAATCACTGTTTCTGATTTGCCAGTTTATTGACCACATTTCTGCCGGTTGCCTGGATCGATCCTTTGACTGACATATCTCTGCCTGCACCTGAACTGACCCATCTGCACATTTATCTGACTATGTTCCTGAGGGACACCTGTCCCAGCCATCCCCTGTGGACAACTGCACTCCTACAGGAACCCTTTTTTTCTTCCTTTCTTTAGCCTCCTGTGCTTCCTGGATAGTGAACATGGCATTGCTGGGGCAGCCACATAAAAGTAGGCTAGGCTTTTATACCAATTGTATAGAGGTGACCATTACAGTACATTGGTTTTGATACAATTGGTTGATTTGTGTGATGCACAAGATACAATGTTTGGTACATAATCAGTACAGGCTGTGAAAAAGTCTCACACATGTGGTATTGCAATACTCAGAAGGAGTAGCAGAATGTGCTTTGAAGTGTAATGCTAAGTATGCCCATGCTATATGTGAGAAATAGCTTATTACATTGACAAATTTGTGTAAGAAAATGAAATTTAATATTCGTTCCAAAGACCATTTTCCAAAGACTTGACGCAAAAAATTAAGTCTTTAAAAGAAGACATTGGGGTGACACAATGTTTGCTTTACAAAATGTGGTCATATTATGGGTGTTTCCATTGTTCTGGTTCTCCGGGGCCTCCAAAAATGTGATAGGTATTCAGGAAATTAGATGCATAAATTAAGGCCCTTAGAAAGCCTGAAGGTGCTTTGGATTTTGGGCTCCTCTGTGTGCCTAGGCTCACATATGTGGTATCCTAATACTTGGGAAGAGTAGCAAAATGTGTTTGGGGGTGTAATTCTAAGTATGCCTATGATGTGTGTTAGACAAATTTTAATTAATTGATAACTTTGTAAAAAAAATAAATAGATTTTCTTTCTTGTCATTTTCCAAAAACTTGTGGCAAAAATTACATTTTCAAAAGACTCATCATGCCTCTTAAAAAATACTAGAATGTTTGCTATCCCAAATACAGTCACGTTCTGGTGCTCCAGGGCCTCCAAAAATCTGATAGGTATTCATAAAATTAGATACACAATTTACATGTATTTTAGGCTCTTTGAAAGCCCAAAGGTGCTCCTGACATTTTGAGCCCCTCTATGTGGCTAGGCTGTGAAAAAGTCTCACACATATGGTATCCCCATACTTGGGAGGCATAGCAGAATATGTTTTGGGCTGTAATTATAAGTATGCCTATGCTGTTTGTGAAATTGTGAGACATGACTTGTTAAAAGTGCAAAAAACAAATGTTACTTAATTTCTTCATTTTCCAAAAAAAAGTGAAAAAAAATTACAGCCTCAAAAAACTCACCATGCCTCTTACCAAATACCTAGGACTGTCTACTTTGCAAAAATGGGTAATTTGGGTAGTCTTTTTATTTTCGTGGCATTTTAAGGACTCAAGAAATAAGATAGGCAGTCAGTACAGCAGGACTGATCAATTTTCATATATTGTATATCTACAGTATATACCATAGTTTGTAGACTCTACAGCTTTCACGCAGACTAAATAATATACACTGATTTGGGTTATTTATACCAAATAAATGTATCAGAATATAGTCTGGTCTAAATTTATGAAGAAAGAATATTAATTCGCTAAATTTTATAACAAAAAGAAAAATGTGTTTTTCTTTTTCCAAATTCTCTGTATTTTTTTTGTTTACATAAAAAATAAAAAACCCAGTTGGAATTAAATACCAAAAAAAGAAAGGCCTGTCTGTCTAAAAAAAAGATAAAAAATGAATTTGGGTATAGTGTTGACTGAGTAATTATATTTAAAGAATTGAATTCATGCTACAGGGTAATCAAATAGCTGCTAGCACATCAACTGTTGTTGATTGATAAAAGAAATTGGTACCAAAGTGCAGGTCTAAATTAATATGTATAAATCAAAAAATGATGTAGGCAAATGTGTAAAACCAAAAAAATTCAACCATTAACAGTCCCCAAGTGAAATAATTCCACATAAAGAGTCCTCAATATAGTACAAAGTGAATACGTGTGAAAAGTCTCCTTCAGTATGAAGTTAATGACAGAATAATTGTGACAAACGCCGAAAACGTAATAATGGCCTGGGCAGAAGGGGGTGAAAGTGTCTGGTATAGAGGTGGTTAGAGCAGGAGTGTAGTAGTTATCAATTCTGTTTATTGCATGACAAGAATCCTTACTTACAGCAGGTAACCCCAGTGGGGAAACTTTCTGTGCACCTGTAAACCAGTACTTTGCAAAGTGTTCTGGTGGGTCTTTGCAATTTAATTTCTTAATATGGAAGCATATAGAAGACTGTTAGAAAAATCTTTTCCCTAATCTGAAGGAGGTAATCTCTGCATCTGCTTCTTCAAGAGATCCCACGTGGAATATATCTCAAATCCAATTATCCACCATATGAAGAAGAAACCAATTTACATATATTAATTACAACAATTAGAATGGAAAGTAGCTTTATCTTCATGGAAGTATTGTTTCTAATCGTTCCATCATTTTATTGTTATAATTATTATTGTTGCTATTTATATACTGCCCGAGAGGATATTTTATGAATATTAAGCTTTCCTTTTACATAGAAATTATATATATACAGTTAGCAAGTTGCTTACCTTTTCTCAAATCTAAGTCAATCTAGAATAAAACAGAACAAAAGACTAGTGAGGCAACTGTCAAATTTTACCTGAGATGGATTTATGTTAACCCCACCAAAAGCAGATTGACCCACTGCCAATATCTATGTTAGAATTTATTTACTTGCTATTGCTATAGCTGCTAGCAATCATCACTGTGTTCACCCGGCAGGGGCGGCTCCCCCTGCCACCCCGCCAGGAGAATACAAAAGCTCTGTGGAAGGGATTTCCCCATCAGCACTGATTGTATTCATGAGGGAATCAAGCAAAGTGCACCATCTATGGCTGCCCTAATTGGAATACAACTGACAAAAACTGGGTAGGATAGACAATTGGAAGTGCTGTAACAATAAGTGAGACAGTAGCTAAAAGAGCAAACAAAATCTGGTGAAGCACTCTATTATTCCTGCTATGCCCCCCAGACTACAGGACACAACACGATTGGTAACAAGGATGTCTGTTCTATCTCTGCAGCAGCCTAAACCTTTTCTTCTACACCCTGGTGAACCTGAAATGCCTTTTAGGGCTTGGATCGCAATGTTTGGCAACTACATACTACAAACTACATACTTGCTATTAATTAGGAGAACTTATCTACTGCGAGAAAGTGTGCTTTGTTATTCACTGCCTGGAAGCAGAAGGACATATATTTTCTATACTCTACCTGTAGCAGGTGACATTATGACTCATTACTTAAAAAAATGAATTTGTGCCTAAAGTAAATAAGACTGCTGAATGACTTAAATTCCGGCAACGTGGCCAGCATAATAGTGAATCCACAGTACAGTACAGTTTATAGCAGCTTTGAGAGAGAGTTGGTTGTTACCTGTGAGTTTGCACGCTAATGAAAGGATATGAGACCAACTAGCAGAAAAATCATCCTGCATCAGAGAAAGATTCCAAAGAACATGAGATAGTTTTCAATGACAATTGCAATGTCTGGCCAAAGTGAAACTATTTTTTCTAAACTATTATAGCTGAGGCAAAAACACTAATTAAGGTACAGCAAGAGTGCAATGCAGAATTGTTCATTCACAGAACAAGGTGTGGTTCAATGCAACAACTATGCTGCATGCCCTGAAGAATATAATTAGTGACATAAATACAGGAAAAATGGGAAACTTTGCAAAAAAAAAATTGAGCTTCTTTTGGTTCTTCTGGTACTTCTGGTTTGTGAAATTACTGCCCATGTGATTACCATCCTAATGGTTAATAGAATAAACAAGTGACTGGATTTGGTGGTCAGCAGGAAGAAGAAAAATGCTTGGCATTGATGCTGGTGCTCAGTGGGGAAAGAGGGGGGTATTCTTTCTCAGTGATGTAAAGGGAGGGATGGGGAGTTTGTGCTCTGTGGGGGGGTAAATAGATCATTGGTGCCCAGTAATCAGAAGGGGGAGGCATTGGTGCTCTTTTGAGGGTAAGGGGAGGGGCATTGGTGCTCAGTGATAGAAAGGGAGGCATTAGTGCTCTGTGGGGGCAATGGGAAGGATCAAGTAATCTGTGGGAGGAGAGAAGGAGAGCACTGGTACTCTGTAGGGGGGAGAGGGACCACTGGTGTTCAGTGGATTGTTTACATGTAACTGCTCTGTGTTCCAGATCACTGCCTCCCGCTTCCAAGGGAGGGTCCTCTAGCACTCAAGATGCCAAATTCCCTGAAAGACTTACTGAAATGCATGTATGCAAACTCTAGCAACAAAGTCTAAGGAAACCCTGTCACCACCCACAATGCATTTGTTCCACTTCCTTCCAATGTTTTACAAAACAAAAAGTGAGAGGAACTTTTTTTTTTAATATAAATATCTTTATTATATTTTCCATTTAAACAATTATAAGAAAAGTCAAAAAGATAGACACAACATCAACACTCCTATTTCACATTACATTTTACAAAAAAATGTCCATGTTTCCATCCTCCCCTTCTCTTCCCTGCTTTTACTGATTGCATATCATTCTAAGCCTCCAACAAGGGAGGGGGGAGAAGCATGGGGGGAATCAGGGGGAAAAAAGGGGAAGGGGAAGGGGAAAGGGGCTGGAAGGAAAGCCCCCACCGCCCCTTCATCCACAAAGAGGCAAGTGGTTAACACCAGTAGGAAAGGGGAAAAAAAGGCGGGGGGATCCCCCCCCCCTTACCTCTCCCTCACAACTTTTGTGCTCAATTCATAAATTCATAATTCCCTTCACTTCAAAACCATAAACTCCCATATCCATATAGTGAAAGAAAAAAAAAAAAGGAGAAAGACCCTTGTGTTTTATGAGGAGATTACCTCCATCTTCTATATTGTAATACACTCTTCACCCTGCTAAGTGCTACCACCCCTTCTATTCAATTTCTAGTGCATGAATTTCCATATCATGTCAAAATAATACCTTATCTCCACCATTATCTTTACAGTGTATTCCCTTCCACCCCCCCTCCCAATTCCCATAATAGTAACTTAGTATCTCTATATCCCTCCGGCATACCTCCCACTCCCTCCCCCCCCCCCAAAAAAAAAAAAAAATTCTCTGTCTCTCTCCATCCTGCATCCAAATGGGAGACTGTACCTAGGGTCCTCACCCAGGCCATTTCCACCTCATGGCTTTGCCTACTCCTCAGATATTTCCGAGGAGTAATACATCCAACCTGCCCATATATTTTTAAACTTCTCATACTGATCTCTAATCACATGTGCATACCATGGAAAAGGAAGTGCAGAGGGGTAAATTCTATTGGTCTAAGTGTCAGCTTCCCAATCCGGGGGCTATCCCTTGAGAGGAACTATTTAACAGGAACACAGACAGAAATAAAATGTTTTCCTTTAGTAGGGTAGTGGCTGCTTTCCTATGAGACAGTTGCTTTAGAGGTTTCAATCAGACAGATGTAACTGCAAACAAACTGCTTAGTTTTATGTCTCTTTTGACGTGTAGTACTCAGAAAACTCTTTGCATTAAAGTGTATGTAAAGCTATGCCTTTTTATTTTAGTTTTAAATAAAGTAGGAAAGGGTCAAAACCATTTGGGCTATTTTTTTCTGGCTGTGTCACACTGAGGAGATTCCTACTTAAGGGCTTACTTGATCTGTTAAAAACTTAAAACTGTCCCAATTAGAACACCGACAGCCAAAAAAAAAACGTAAAAATACATTTTTATTTGTAAAGCAAAATGTTTAGATACAGTAGTTATGGATATAGTAAAACAAAAAAAAAAATACTTTTAAGAATATAACTAATATTGACCTGAAAAAATTATAGTTTTCCTTTAAGATATTCAACTAAGGGTATGCAAAATGCCTGCACAATTCTTGTATTTGTAATTAAAGCTTAACCAGTTCTAGGGGCAACCAACCACGTCCACATTGCAGTATACAACTAGAGTCAAAAGGATAGGGTGGAGATGATTCCCTCCCATATAGCTAATAGGATTTTTAAGGACGTGAAGTTGTCGCTGAGGTGAGCACCAAGACACAAATAAAGTTTAAAATTACATTTTTTTATACAAACTTTAAAAAAACCATCATAAAAGCACATGGGTGTGTGATTAACATATGGCACATGGCCTAGAATACGTGTTCCTAGTCAGCAAAGAAAATCTTGAGCACAGAGTAGTCCAATGCATTCCGTGGAGTTCGATCCCCGCTTCTTCAGGGAAACTCAATATGCGTCTGAACTTTAAATTCAAAAAATTATAATTGCAAACACATGTCATTTTTATAATTTTACAATAACAGAAAGAATTTTCACAAAATTATTTCATCAATATCGTGCTCACCAATTTCATCAAAACATAGTTGTGCACACTTTCCAACACTGGAGAAGGCCAGACCCGACCCCAACCCTATGTTCTCTGGTGTCAGAACCTATAGGAACAGTCTGGCAAACACTAGACCACACACCAGATGGATATGGGCGGGTGGCGTTGGAATGTCTAGAATATTGGAAAAACAGGAAGTGCCTGTCCCAGTAAATCTAGCATCACTGTAACAACATACACATAGAAGGTACAACTAAACTACATAAACCTTATTTATTGTGTATGATTAGCCTACAAACTTATTCATCCCAAATATGAGGTGTACCCAAAACTATCCCACATATAATGGGACATAGGGACATAAGATGCTCAGTCACTGTCTTTTTTTTTGTAATTCCTTAGGAAAGAACACATTACAGAACAATTGCACAAGTGGTTCGCAGTACACAGTGTTAGGATGCAAAGACAACCCGTGGCCATGTTAGCCACCACTGCGCGTAAATATGCAACTTTCCAAATATTAATAAGTCATAAAAAGAAAAGGGGAGCCATAGGTATTGAGCAGTCATCATCTCTACAGAGAGAAGGAAGGGAAGAACCCTAAATTCCGGTTTGACCAGAAGTATAGAGGGTAAAGTGATATTGGAGGTAAGAGGGTACGCCCTCGAGTAGCTGTTGCTAGGGGGAATCAGCCCCAGGTCTTGGAGGTCTAGGGGGAATCAGCCCCAGGCCCAATTGGCCCCAATGACAAATAAAACTACAGGGACCCCTCACAGAAACCGTGAGGGAAAAAAAGAAGAAGAGAACAGATAGAGGTAGAAGGGCAGCTAAAAGAAAAGAATAGCAAAAAGTAGGAAGGATGTGTGGCCCGCATCCGGAGCCCCCACCCCCCCTTCAACTGTCAGGCCTAGCCTGCAAGTTCTTAGCAGTAGGCATCGGTGTACTCAAAATGCTGCCACGGTCTCCAGGTCTCACGGAAGGTCTCCTCCTTGTTATGCAGGGTAGTGGTAAGGTCCTCCATATCCCTTAGTTCATTGACCCTAGAAAACCACAAGGTCAGTGAAGGGGGGGTTTCCAACTTCCAACAGAGAGGGACACAGGATTTAGCCGTGTTCAGGAGATGGATGGTAAGGGAGGATTTGTACATCTTAATGGGTCAATCTGTGAGGTGGAGCAGGCACTGTCTTAACATAGCTCATATCCCATCCAATCCTAGAGCTGACAACCCCCCACATACACATAACCATATGGGATATCAGCCACCCCAAATGTATGTGTTTGGTTTTGGTTATATGTTATTTGATTGACTGACTATATGTGGATGGATGGTGGGGCTACTTAGTTTTAGGGGAGATGGGGGGAGGTTGGAATCCACTACCATTGGTGGGTTATGTGTTTTAGGCTGTAACTTGCCATTAATTGGCATAGGGGGTTATGACAGATGGGATGGTTGGTGCTCCAGTATCATGTATGTTATGAATGGGTCTATGTGGGTGTTTTTGGGGGGGGGGGGGGTACATATCCTATGGGGTGTGTGTGGTGGGTTGGAGTTGGGGGTGACTGATATCCCCTAGGGTTATGTGTATGTGGGGGGTTGTCAGCTCTAGGATTGGATGGGATATGAGCTATGTTAAGACAGTGACTGAGCACCTTATGGCCCTAGGGTTGGGGCCGAGTCTGGACTTCTCCAGTGTTGGAAGGTATGCACAGCTATGTTTTGATGAAATTGGTGAGCACGATATTGATTAAATAATTTTGTGCAAATTCTTTTTGTTATTGTAAAATTATAAAAATGACATGTGTGATTGTAATTATACTTTTTCGAATTTAAAGTTGAGATGCATATTGAGTTTCCCTTAAGAAGCAGGGATCAAACTCCACGAAACGCGTTGGCCTACTCTGTGCTCAAGATTTTCCTTGCTGGCTAGGAACAAGTATTCTAGGCCATGTTCCATATGTCAATCACACACCAATGTGCTTTTATGATGGTTTTATTAATATTTGTATAAATAAAATGTAATTTTAAACTTTATTTCTGTCTTGGTGCTCACCTCAGCGACAACCTCAGGTCCTTAAAAATCCTGTTAGCTATATGGGAGGGAATCATCTCCACCATATCCTTTTGCACAATTCTTGTAGTTATTGCAGAAGCATTATTTTTAGATATACAATATGTGCAGTCTTGGTTGTAACAATTTGCCTTTGTCTCTGTCTCAAGCCTTTGGGTAGCATAGGGGTGTCACATTGTTTTACTTTGTCACGGTCGTTCCCAAAACTTGCAGGGCTGTAGCCATGAGTGATGGAGCTTTGAAGAGAAAAAAATAAGGAATTAGCCTATCTCTCTGATCTCCATCTCAAAGGAAAATTCTAGACTACTGTAACGCTACTCCCCGAAGGAGTCACTTGGTAATTCGTGCTCTCTGTTCTGCACCTCGACTTCAAGAACAACCTCAGCTCCTCTAACACATATGGTTGAGTGAAAGTTACTGTAAGCACTTATAGGAACACAAGTGTGGATACCTTTAACTTGACTGCAAATTAGTATTAGGAAATGGACAGAAGACCATTTAGTTGTAAATTCAATGCATTAGTATGGGTTAGAATATATGGTGGTTTGATCATAAATAAGCATAGAGAAGGTAAGTTCAGACAAAGTTTGCTAGACAGTATAATCACTATGCCAAAGTAACTTAGAATATAGTTCTGTGTCACTTGACTAGAATTAACTCATGAAATAGCAAAGTCAGCAATAAACAGTGCATATAAGCCTTCCCTGCGATGCAAATAATAGTACTATTACTAGTTTAGAGTGAACTCTAGGAGAATGGCTAGGATATAGTGCAATGTCCCCTGAGAGGTACCTCTTACCATATGCAATAGGTAAAGGTTTCTATGTAACAGCTGTAAAGGGGCAGTCTTTAGTCCTAACTCATCAGCCGGCTAGTTTTGGAGCCCAGTTGTATGGTTGGTACACATGAACACAGTTCCAGTCACACCTGCAGGCAGAAAATAAGGCTGCTAGATCGCTGTATGGTCAGTTCCTAAAGGTCTCAGTCTCTCTCTAGCAGCAGATAGTAAATCCCCATAGCAGTAGCTCTCGCAGTGATTAGTCCACTCTCTGCTCTGCACCCAGATGACTCTGTCAGAACTTCCAAATTCAGCACTCTGGATCTTGCTCAGGCCGCTGATATGCAGTGGCCAGTGTGGTACACACTGGACAGAATGTGCATTCTCTAATCCCCCTCATGGCAAGAGTAAGTTATGTCCTGTACTGCCTGGGAAAATGCAGCTCTTTTCCCTCCTCCCAGATATTTTCTCTCTGGGGAATGTCGTTGAAGAGCTTTTTCATCACCACAGCATAGTCTCTCCTCTGGATTACAGTTCCTATAGTGCATTGCTGCCTGATTCAGTTTATTCCTTCTCAGTCGTTTACTCCTCCCACTAATACAGCTTTTAACTGGTTCAGCACTGCAGGGCAGCAGCTGCAGACAGCAGCTGCAGCCAGTGTTTCTCTCACTCTCTGCTGTTTTTCTAGGCCCCTGAGGAAATGTATGGCCTGTTACTGCTATTTTAACATCCTTGGACGGTAATGTAATTTATAAATAGCCTCACTATGCTGAATAATAATTATAATATTAGTAATACAATGCATTTCCCACATAGGCTTAATTTAAGGATCCTGTAAGGGCTCAAGCATATGCATTTGCTCATACAGTGTAAACAAATGGGCATATTTTAATGCATGGTGCTTTGCACAGTCACAAATAGATACGAATAGACGAAGACCACTGTATGCAGCTTTGCACTGCTACTTGTGGAAAGTGGTTCATAGGTACAGATGTACTACTATTCAGGACATTACATCTGTGTGCATGTACTACTTTATGCAAATTGCATATACTGTATGCAGCACAAAGTACTCCTGGGCACTAAAATATGCCTATTTGTTTATGCTGTATGGGAGAATGGGCATATGTGCATGAGCCCTTATAGTACTAGGGAATAATAACACACTCAGATTAACTTTGAATGAAAAAGTAACATTTTACTTTATCACAAATGATGAGTTACAAAAATGTCTGATGTGGGGTGCACACCATAAGCTGCAAAAAAACCTGGCAGACCACTGTACTAACACAAGCAATGTTAGTACTGTGATCTCCCCCACTGTGCCTTTGAGTATTGATAGGGGGACTGCCTTCCCGCGAGGACACACTGATCAGCACTTGCAGCCATTGGCTGTGAGTGCTGATTGGATGCCGGTCGGCTGCTAGTTTTCCAGCATGCCCGCTCGACAAAAGCCGTATGGTAGGCCGGCTTCTATCAGATAGGCTGCTGTACACACTGGCTGGTTTCTGCTGAACTGGCCGATATTTGGCCCATGTGTACCAGCCTTTAGGCCCAGTACAGTTCTCTGCAATCCCCTCTCAAGTCCTTAGGTTTGGTAGACCATGATGGCATGTCCACCATCTTAGAGCCCCCAGTCCGGAAAGCTTTGTGAGCCAGCTATTTGCTGCAAAAACATTGAACCCTGTCAGTGCAATGTACCTTCTAAATTTGGGAGGCATCCTAGAAGCTTATATCACTGAGTGGTCAGCTGAGCAGCTAAAACCACAGCTGACTACATCTCTCTGTAAGCAGCCACTCTATGAATTCTATTTCTGTTTCTAGTGCCGCCTAAGCTTATAATTTGATATGAGAATTATTAAGGCTGGATTCACACCTAGGCGTTTTTTCTTCTGATGCGTTTTTCCATAGCAAGCAAGGGAAACACGTCAAAACGCAAGTAAACGCGCATTGCAGTACACTGTATTTCATGTCAGCAAACAACATCAATGCGCATTGACATTTCTCATGATGCGTCGATGTGAGCCACGATTCTTGTGGATGCGTCTTTTGACATGCATTTTAATGTGTTTCCATTTGATTAAATTAAAAACGCATCAAGCAAAAATGCAAAAATGCGACTTCAGGTTAAACATTACATGAACAAGTGTATGTTCAGCTCCACATGTGACAGTAACTAACACACATTTGCTTTTGTTTTCTAGCTGGTATTATACAATATTGTTCATTAACTGTGTTAAGAGCGTTTGTGTATTTTTGTACTTGAGGTTTCTTATTAACTAACAGTTAACATTTCTTTCTAAGCAATGAAAAACACACTCTTGTACACCATACTTAAATGCTAAATGTACCTCTAAGCATGGGTATACATAAATAGCTTAAGTCCGTAATCAAAGTCATTGAGCACATGCTGTAAAACTAATTGCCGTGAATGTGTCCCTCATACAGTAAGTCACTGCAGCAATTATTTGTGACAGGACTTCATCTTGTAACAATGTCTGCATTAACACAAGGGAGAAATTGTGCTTACTCCATTGTAATTCTCAAAGAAAGCCAAGTAAATCATTAATTTACTATGTAACAGGCGCCGGCTTATAAAGACTAGCTGCAAATAAATATTATAGAAAACACCTCTAGTTGATAGCTGAAAAATATAATACATTGCTAAGGACAACAATGAGTAATATTCCTGCTTTATACAAGATTAGCGTGCATGATTTTCTATTTATCAACATCTATTTATGGGAACATAATAAAATAGCCCACCATGACAAAGTGGCCAATCAAGCTTATTCCATCTCAAGTGTTGAGCATAATAAAAGACCCCAGTGGCATGATGAGTGTATTTGCCTTTTAGTTACAGAGCTAAAGGGATTTTTTCTTAATACATTTACAGTAGTGTATGTTTAGTACTATGAAATATTTTTGTAAATATTTTTTCCCAAAAGGTATATATGACATATGTATTTCAAAATAATATTTCCATTAAGCCCTGCAAGAGTTAAGGCAATGTCTGTAGCTGTTTTGATAATAATAAGCTTGAATATGAAAAGAGACTAGATTGCAACAACTACTGTATACTTTAAAGCAGTGTTCCCCAAACCTGTCCTCAAGGCCCACCAACAGGTCATGTTTTCAGGATTTCCATTATTTTGCACAGGTGATTTGATCAGTTTCACTGCCTTAGTAATTACCACAGCTGATTCATCTGAGGGAAATCCTGAAAACATGACCTGTTGGTGGGCCTTGAGGACTGGGTTGGGGAACACTGCTTTAAAGAATCCCTCCATTTCCCACCTTCTGAAATGCCCTTCTTCTGTATTAGCGGAAGAGGGAATTAATAGTCAATTTACACATGCTGTCCATAAGCATGCTGGTAGTGCTGGGCATTTTTTATGAGAAAAATCAGTATGCTGTGCAGACTAAGTGTCATGGATGCACCCTGTAATAAATGTTATTTGCAGAATTAAGAGTTTATACTAATAATTAAAGCTGAACCCGGGAATTCTGCTGGATTAATATGTGTTAAGTCCAAGCATCCTTCCTGTCAGAGCCCTGGGAATGTAGTGATGGCTGTACCCCCAGAGCTCTATCTTATGTAACTTAAAGAGATAAGTCCACAAGGTGGCATGCACCTGGCTGGACCTAAGGTGATTGTAAAGTAAAGTTTAAAAAAACAAACAAACATGTTATACTTACCTGCTCTATGCAGTTGGTTTTGCACAGAGCAGCCCAGATCCTCTTCTCAGGTCCCTCTTCTGTGCTCCTGGCCTCTCCCTCCTGTTGAGCGCACCCGCAGCAAGCAGCTTGCTATGGGGGCACCCGAACTGAGTCAAGTCACAGCTCCCTGTGTCCATTCAGACACGGAGCCGTGACCCGGCCCTGCCCCCTCTCTCTCCTGATTGGCGGAATGATTTTGATTGACAGCAGTGGGAGCCAATTGCGCCACGCTGCTGTCTCAGCCAATGAGAAGGGGAGTCCCAGGCAGCTTAGACACTCCTGCAGATGGGCTCAGGTAAGTATTGGGGAGGGGGGGCTGAAGGGGGCTTTCATCATTTTTTCATCTTAATGCATTAGGATAGAAAGCCTTCTGCTTTTACAATCCCTTTAACTCATAGTAAACCAACACATTTTACAAATTGACTGAATTCCTGCTGTTTTTTTAAAACTCAACTCCGGGCAGCTAAAAAGATCACCCTAGGGCCACTTCCCCTCCCCTCTCCCACACCCTCCACTTCAAGGGTTAAATGTTCACTTTGTTTAGGGGTAGAGGAACAAGCAACTATACTTACTTTGTTCCTCACTTCTGCAGGCTTCCTCTGCCCCCTTGAAGCTGCTTCTCTTTGCCACTCCACCAGTTGCAGACTTTCCACTGTCATCATATACAAAGTTCTCCAAAGAAAAAAAAGTGCTAATAAAAACGTAATAAAACAAGAATAAAACAAAAAGAAAACACAATGATAAAAGCTGAAACCCTGCTGTGTGATATAACCACAGTGAATGTAAACGTGTAAAAAAGAATCGCGCTTACAGTTGATATAAAAATTACAAACAAAAACATAAAAGGTACTTTATGGCGTCTATAAAGAATTTGGAGGTTAGATTATATGCTGGCTGGCAATATATTCTAAGCATATTGTGTCTCCATAACTGTAAGTGCGACTCTATTTTTTTTACTAAAGTGACATTAGATTTTACACGATGTGGAGCATTTCTTTGTTTTGAGCCTGACAACACGTGGACTACAGTCGGATGATCTTTACTGTGGCCCACAGAACCCCAAAAAGCATCTCCAAAAAGGCCCTGGCAGGGTATTCAGCCAAAAGCTCTACTGGCCTTTTCTTAAAGGTCTAGTGCTGCTGGTAAACAAGCATTTTTTCCATTTGAGGTGGCGGTGTCTCTGGTGGATTGATATATGTGTGTGTACTCCTGCGCTTCCACTGAGGCTATCGTTAACAGATTGTAGACAAACTTGGACAGCTGCTTACACTTAGTGTTTATCCATGGACACCAATAATATAGATATATAATAAGTAGTGCAGCGCTATCAGTGTATGGCTGGACGCAGATTCCCAATTGGCAATGATGCAAGTTGCAAAATAAAATAAGTGTGTGTTGGCTGCAGATGTGTTACATAATATTAGTTATTTGTGTAAGTGCAAAATACGCTGAAGTGCAAATAATATTACATTAAATAAAACTTAAACAAGTGCACATAAATAATCGCATAATAATCGCATATCAAACAACTGTCCACTGTGTCTCAAGGCTGGACACCCAAATGAAAAAATGCTGAACAGTCAATCTAAAATCCTTTGTGCAACAGTTCAAACAGTGTCAGGTATAGTTGAAAAATTACAAAATTTGTTATAAAAGTGAATAAATAATAGAGTGACTTTTTCTGGTGGATATAAAGATTCCTGCACCAAAACCCCAAATTTCTGCCGTTGTGTGTGATGATATCAAACGTGCTCTTGTTGCATTTAAGTGCCACCTTTAAGTGCTCTAGTCTCTCACCTGAGATGTGCTAGAACTATAGCACATAAAGGTTTCTTTGTGTGTAGTGATCCGGTCCGCCTCTAGGGGTCCTCTACCTCCTGTCCAGAGCCTAGTGATTTGTTTGCTGTGCTGCTGGGCTGGGTCACATGGTGGTTGTTGAGTTTCCGCAATATAAGTATAAAAAGCAAAGGGAACTCCCCATGGTGTAATAATGTTTGAAAACTTTTATTAAAAACAGATAACAAATTTACACTTTTGTTAAAAAATACCGTTCTTGTCTCCACGAGCACCGCGCTCGTCTGTGTGTGGTCTGCTGTATTGTCAAACACCTCTCCTGACGCTCTACGCGTTACGTCACATGACTCGTGACTTAATCAAACTAATCAACTAATATTGCAGCAGAACTCATGGCTATCTCTGCTTTTTCAAACTGGTATTAAAAAGAGACCTATCTCTCAATTATATGGGGTCCTTCACAACAAAATATGAATGCAGACTAGCATATCAATAAAAGAAGCATGGGAGGAGGACCTGGGTCCTGTATCAGAAGAATTGCGGAAACAGGACTTAATTACACTTAAAGTGGTATGATTATCTCCTACGCAAAGACTTACACAGCTATTCAGATTGCATTGGACATATCATACACCTGCTAAGGTATTTCAGTGGCACTGTAGGGCTGACCCAAATTGTCCTAGATGTTACAGAGGATAAGTAGACTTGATACATATGTTGTGGAGATGCCCCAAACTCCACTGGTATTGGAGTGCCATTAAATCTTTTATTTCCTCCATCTTTCAAGTAACTGTATTACTTGACCTTAACATATGTTTATTTACTAATAGTAAACTGGGCTTCTACTATACCTGTAGACGGCCATATTCCTATTATTAGTCTGCTTTATGTGTGCGTAAGATAAAAACTCAAAAATGAGTATTTCTGAGTCCACCAACATTTGATGAGTAGAAAAATCAGGCCAACACTACTATTTCCTGGTTTCAATTCGTTTTGCAACACAAAAAATTGTCAGCAAAAATTTGGCCCCACTGGTAATGCAGGGGTTGTTTTCTTTACCACCCTGGTTGAGTGTGCCTTAAAAATATAATTTTTTTGTACTGATTCAGGCATATGGAATTTGAATAATGTAGACTACAGTTTTGTGACATTTCATTGCACAAACGAATGACAAACGGCTCTTTTGAGGTTTCCTTTATTGAAACAAGAGGTCAATAATGCATATATACATTTGAATGTTTATTGGTTTGTTACAAGGCAGATTCTCTATACAAGATCGTTTCTACTCATACAATGCATTTGTACAATGTCACTATGTTGTATGTGAAATACCTTTTTTTTAAGCATGTACTGTAGATGTATCATGGCACCTGCACTGTTGTTTTTTTTTTATTGTATGTTTAGAGGGTAAAAAAAAATTACACATTGAGTGTAAACAGAATTCAATAAAAAACATCTGATTTAAAAAAAAGTGTTTGCATTGTCAATGCTATAAAAATACCTGTAATAATGATAAAATTGTATTCTTACCCTGAACCTGTAAAGGCTTGTGTCAATCATAGCCTTTCTTATTGGAATGCTGCACTACCTAAGCATATGCAATCAAATATACAGTATAGCGTTTGGCAAGAAAAGGCAGCATTGATGTTTTGGATGCTAATCACTTTTCGCTAGGTTTTGGCCTCCTCTTAGAGAAAGGGCCCACTGTCTCTGAAGAACCACAACACAATACAAAGAAGGTCATATGCAGCCTCTGAAACTTTTTTTTCAAAATCACGTCAAAAGCAGAGAAACAAAGCCAGAGTGCACAACACCTAAGGCCTGGTTCACACCTATGCAGGTTGCAATTTGCATATTCCGGGTGCATTTTTCATTTTTCACTACACATTCAATACACATCTGTGATCCATTGAAGTCTATGGAACCAAAAAACAGAGAAAAATCCCTGGCCCTTTCCATAAAATGCACAGATGTGAACTACATCCATAGGAAACCATGTTAAGTGGACTGTATCAATTTCTGATATTGATAAAGAAAATACTGTACTTTTTAATGCATCTGCACACTTATATGGATATGTCAGGATCATAGATTAATATCTATGCATTTATTATGTGATAAATATATACATGCATGTTGGTATATACAAATATTTACAAGTATATGTACTATTTGCAATGTGTCTCCCAGTATCAATAGGATTCCTGAGGAAGTTGTTGGAAAAAAGCGTAGTGATCTATTGGCACTTTGATTCCGTCGGCTGGCCTTTAAACAGAAGACTATTTCAAATATATGTATATTCATCACAGGGCCAGTCCTACCATGGGTCCCAGTGGGTCCATTGGACTCAGGCAGCACTTTGAGAGGGGCAGCTAATTGAACCACAGATGCCTCTTCTTCTCTTCTATTTACCCAGCAAATTGACAACTAAGATTTTTTTTTTTTCGTTTCAAATCTTTTTATTGAGAAAATTTTCATAAAAAACAGCGATAGAGATGCATATAAGATACTAGAAGTCACTGAGCTAATAATCTCATACACAGTATAGATTATCATGTTGGCAAGTGGTTAATAATCAACAAATAAACAATGATTGACATGAAAATGGAAGGAACATATTGTAATTGTCAGAGAGAGGCTAAAGTCAATGAGAGGAATAACAACAAAGCGAAAGGGTAACACCCTGTCAAACTAGGGTAAACCCCACTGGCCCCCCGACAACCCTGGAGGGAATGGACCCACAATGGGAAAGCGAAACAACAATAAGGAGAGTA
>BLSH010417935.1:378512-397447 GCA_018402905.1 Glandirana rugosa | reverse complement strand
CCCCCCCCCCCCCCCCCCCCCGGGCCCATCATGACACATAAAGCTTTTTAGAGCAGAAACCTCTGCTAAAACTAAAATAACTTAAGTTATCTATACAGTCAAAACCTGTGTATTGAAGTCACTTTTAGAGAATCTTTAACAACCTTTACCAACCACAGAACTAGAAGGGGGCGGAACCGCCCAATAAGCATACCGACCCTAGTAAACAAGAAGATATTGAGAAAGAAACAAGATAGAAAGGAAAGCAGGCATAGAGTTATAGAAAAAAGAGAGAGTAGAAGAGGGGAAGAGGGAAAGAAGACACCAAAGAAGCTATTTGAGGTAGGAGAAGAGGGGGGGTCACCCCGGGATATTCAAGTAGTTCTTCCATGGATCCCATATTAGATCAAATTTAGGAGAAGTATCGAGGATGTAATTGGCCAGCTTTTCCTGAACCATAATCCAAGACACCTTCCGTATAGCTTCCGAGAAGGATACAGACGGGCGTTTCCATGATCTAGCAATTGTCATTTTGGCACCCATTAAGATAAAATGGACGAGTTTAAATAGTGGTTTGGAAAGTCCTTCAGGTTTAGAATTGAGCAGGGCTATTTATGGACATTGAGGGATGGGAGGCCTGAGATCTTACGAATTAGGTTAAAAATTCTGTTCCAAAATCTCCTAAGGTGAGGACATTCCCACCACGTGTGGAGGAAGGTCCCCACATGATCACAACCCCTAAAGCATAAGTTAGAGGAGTTAGGAAACATGGCAGCTAATCGAGATGGTACCAAATACCACCTGATAAATACCTTTAACCGCTTGCCGACCGCTGGTCGGCAATTGACGGCGACAAAGTGGCTTGTTCCCGCAAAACGCCGTCATACGACGGCGGCTGCGGGATCGAGTTTAGTGAGCGCCAGGGAGCAGGTGCGGCGGCTTCGATTGCCACCGGCTACCCGCGATGGCCCCCCCGAGTGGAGGAACGGAGGTCCGTGTATGTAAACACGGACCTCCGCTCTGTGTGAAGGGGGAAGGGCTGTGATCACAGCCTTCCTGTATACGAAGGCTGTGACCACTTCCCTTCCCCAGATAGTTCAGTCCCTCTACAGTTAGAACACGCCCAGGGAACATAGTTAACCCTTAGAGCGCCCCCTGCAGGTTAACCCCTTCACTGCCAATGGCATTTACACAGTAATCAGTGCATTTGTATAGCACTGATCGCTGTATAAATGCCAATGGTCCCAAAAAAGTGTCAAAATAGTCCGACATGTCCGCTGAAATATCGCAGTACCACTAAAAATCGCAGATCGCCGCCATTACTAGTAAAAAAAAAAAAAAAACCCAAAAATGAATTCTCATCATCCGTAAACACGACCACTTTTGCACAAACCAATCAATAAACGCCGATTGCGATTTTTTTAATCGCAAATATGAGGAAGAATATAAATCGGCCAAAAACGGTGAAAAAAATGTTTTTTTTATATATTTTTTTTTGATTTGTATTCTAGCAAAAAGTAAGAAATTTGGGTTTTTTTGCAAAATTGTCGCTCTTCTTTTGTTTATAGCGGCGATCAGAAATGACGCAGAGGTGATCAAATACCACCAAAAGAAAGCTCTGTTTGTGGGAAAAAAAGGACGCAAATTTCGTTTGGGTACAACGTCGCAGGACCGCGCAATTTTCAGTTAAAGCGACGCAGTGCCGAATCGCAAAAAGGGCTCCGGTCCTAAAGCTGGAAATCCTTCCGGGGCTGAAGTGGTTAAATTAGCTTCCTTCAAAGAAATATTAGAAATCCCTTTATAACAGCGCACAAACAACGAGGTCCATTTATCCTTGTCCCATTCTACATTTAGATCCCTTTCCCATTTGTCCACGAAGGGTGGTCTAGAAGAGTCCTCCAACAGTGAAGCGTAGATCATAGAGATACCCCCTCCTGAATCAACCTAAGATTTCTTTTCTAGCAGTTTTGTGTGTTATGATGACAATGCCCTATGCTACCCTAGCCAACCCCTATACTGCCCTAGCCTGGCTATATACTGCCCTAGCCTATCTATACACTACCCCAGCCTGCCCCTATACTGCCCTAGCCTGTCCATATACTACCCTAGCCTGTCTATATATTACCCTAGCCTGTCTATATGCTACCCTAGACTGTCCATATACTACCCTAGCCTGTCCATGTACTACCCCAGCCTGCCCCTATACTGCCTTAGCCTGTCCATGTACTACCCTAGCCTGTCCATATACTACCCTAGCCTGTCTATATGCTACCCTAGACTGCCCTTATACTACCCTAGCCTGTCTATATACTACCCTAGCCTGTCTACATACTACCCTAGCCTGTCTATATACTACCCTAGCCTGTCTACATACTACCCTAGCCTGTCCATATACTACCCTAGCCTGTCTATATACTACCCTAGCCTGTCTACATACTACCCTATCAAAAAGGACAACCTCAGTGTGGGGGAAGGGAAAGAGGAACCCCCACAGTGAGGAAAAGCGGCCCCCGGGTCACAAAGCAGCAGAAGGTAATGTGGAAAAATTGAATTTTATTAAAGTACAAAAAGTAAAATATTACAAAAAGGATCAGGAATCAGGGAAAGACTAAACCTCAATATTAAAAACAATAAAGACAACGTTGTCTCAAACAGGGGGAAGGAAAGAGTAGCAGCTGCTCATACATCTCATCAAGCATATCCCAGGACGCACTCACATAACATCAACCAATAGCGGCTATAATGTAACAAATGCTATCCTGGTGTGGGATGTGGCTAAGCTGAGAAGGTCGGGAGTCTCAAATGTGGGGCAAAATGTTAGGAGACTAGGTGACAAATGTCCTCGTTGTTCAAAGATGACAGGGATGGTGGGACCCACTATTGCATGGAGGCCCAATGGCTGATGAAATGTAACACAGAAGGTGCTATAATAGTGATGGATCAACATGGAGAGAGGTTGATTCCGCAGCAATCAGTCATAACAGCCATGGCTAAAATAATACAGCGATCAATGGAAAATAGTTCAATGAACTCATGCAGCAGAAAAGCCCTT
Source organism: Glandirana rugosa (assembly GCA_018402905.1). NCBI lineage: Eukaryota > Metazoa > Chordata > Amphibia > Anura > Ranidae > Glandirana > Glandirana rugosa. The sequence continues at coordinate 394,416 of BLSH010417935.1, read as the reverse complement.
GGGATCACAATAGGTGATAAGATGTAAACTGGAATTGTCTCACCCGTTCCTGTGTTTCTCCGGAGCTATGCTCCTAAATAGTCCCGTGCTGAAGATGACCTCAAGCTGTGGTGGGCATTCTCATAGTTTCCCCGGGCGTTTGTCGGCGTGTGTCGGCAGAGACACGAACAGTTCAGCACAGATCAGCTGTGATGGCTAATCCCAAAGGACGTCACGTGGTCCGCGAGTCTCCATGCGCCAGAAGACTTCCGCCCTTCCTTTCCTTCACGCCCACGTCACGTGCGTGATGACGCACCTCTGACGCGTTTCATTGGCTTAGACGCCAATTTCCTCAGAGCTGAGGAGAAGCTGGAGAACCGGGCTATTTATATCCTTCGGTAATTCTTATGTAGTACTCCTAAATCGCCGTTAGATGTCACTCTTCAGAATGTCTGATATACAGGCTGTTAATTATACGAGTGTATATACCTACAAAAGTTTACTGGATAACTAGCCACAACTCATAGATCTCAACAGCCATCTCTCTCACTTACTGGCATTCATCACAGAAAAAGGGGGGGAGACATAGTAAATAATAAAAACATAAAAGGAAGTCACCAAAAGATTGAAAGAGTAAATAGTTAATAGCTACATTTTTGAAGAAATAAACAGGAATAGGGAAGCTATTCAAAGGGCAGCCTATTTAAAGGGCAGTCACTATAAGCATAGCACCATACACCATGTTGAGGCTGGAACGAAATTGATTAATGTTGTGTATAGAGTGCCTAGCTGAAATTCAATATTTTAATAAAAATCTTCTGATGTGTGCTAAAGTAATCCCTCCACAGAAAAAGGAGAAAAGAAGAGGGGGCTGTATATTCCCAGTTTCGGAGTCTAGAGATGGGACAGGAACTTTTAGTGAGAGTATGTTCCTATATATATCTCAGTTTTGAATACCTATGGAAGTAAAAATTTCCATTAGAAGACCTATTCCTCTAAAAATGGTTGTAGGCTGCACTCTGTATTTAAGCCACCAGGGCTCAGGGTCCCGAGGTTGTATACCCACATTTTTTCTTTTTGCAAGAGGATCTGATCATAGTCCCCTCTTCTAGATGGTAGGTTCAGCGCATAAATCCCCTTTACCATAAGTCCCTTGGGGTTTCTTTGATGATACTGGGCAAAGTGTAATGAGATAGGTCGGTCATCGTCCTTCTTTTTGATGCTAGATAGGTGCTCACCTATTCTGATACGGAGGGCTCTTTTGGTCTTACCAATGTAATTTTTCTTACAGGGACAGGTTAACATATAAATTACTTTGGTTGTAGAGCAATTGATAAATTGCTTTATCTCAAACTTTTTTGACCCATCTGAATTAAAGAACTCTTTAGTCTTATGTACGTATTTACAAATATGACAATGTCCGCATGCGAACATTCCAGTCATTGAGTGGGCATCAGTTAGCCAATTGCTTTGTCCAGGTGACCTCACGTGTTCAGAATGGACTAGCATGTCACTTAAATTTCTAGCTCTCCTTGCTGTTAACAAGGGCCTAGGTCCGACAATGCGTCCAACGGAGGGGGAAAGGGTCAGTACCGGCCAATGTTTGCCAATGATGTCACCTACTTCCCTCCATTGTGTTCCAAATTTAGTCACTATCCTGGGGTATTGGTCCTTACTTGGAGGGCCTGGTTTAGAGTCCCCAAGTAGATCAACACGTTTTTTCATGAAGGCCTTTTTCCTGGCCTTTCTGAGGATTTTATGGGGATATCCCCGCTCCCTAAACCTTCCATACATTTCGTCCGCCTCTTTCTTAAATTCTGAATCATCGGAGCAGTTCCTCCTTATTCTTAAAAATTGCCCGTGGGGATTCCATGAACAAGGGGCTTTGGGTGATTACTTTGGGCAAATAGCAGGGTATTAGCTGCAGTGTCCTTTCTAAATATCTGAGTATTAATATGGCCCTGGTCGATGGTCAACCTAAGGTCCAAAAAGGCCAGTGTACTTTCACTATGTGAGTAGGTAAGCGTAATGTTCCTTTGATTGTCATTCAACTCGATTATGAATTGATTTAATTCAATCTCCGTACCAGTCCACACCATGAGCACGTCATCTATGTACCTCAGCCACACCATGCAGTGGCTGAGGTACATAGAGGACCGATACACTGTGTCCCTTTCCCAGAGGCCCAGATGCAAACAGGCATAGGCCGGGGCCCATGGTGCTCCCATGCTGGTACCCCGGATTTGGCGATAATTGATGCCCAAAAATTGAAAGCAGTTATTCTGCAACATAAATTCAAGTAACTCACAGATAAATTCATTTTGGGCCGCCAAATCCGGATGTGCATCCTCCAGGAATTCTGAGACCGCTTTTATGCCCCAAATGTGGGGGATAGACGTGTAGAGACTCTCCACGTCTATTCCCACTAGTCTAGCCCCGGTGGGAACACGTATGGAGAGCAATTTCAGAAGGACGTCCCTTGTGTCCCTGACATATGATGGTAAATTGTAGACCAAGTCCTTAATCAGGGAATCAACATATTTACCCACTTTCTCCAAGGGACCTTTGACGGCAGACACGATGGGCCTGCCAGGGGGCTGAGTCAAAGATTTATAGAGCTTAGGGAGTATGTATAGGGTAGGGATGTTGAAATGACTTACTTTTAAATAATCAGCCTCTTTTTTAGAGATAAGGTCCGCTTCCTTACCCATAGTAATACGGTAATTAAGGTCATTTACAACGTGAGGGAATGGATTTTCCTTGAGTTTTTCATAAGTTTGGGTATCTTTTAACTGTCTGAAGACTTCATCTTCATATAATTTTTCACTCATAAGGACCACGTTCCCACCCTTGTCACTTTTTTTGATGACTAAATTGGGGGCATTTTCCAATTCCTTTAGTGCTTTTCGTTCTATTTTGGATAAATTGTCTGGCCCAATTCACTTCCAATTTACTTTAGCAAGATCCCTCTGAATTAAATCCAGAAAAAGTTGAAGTCTCTTATGTCTTGACAAGGGGGGCATTTTGGTGGATTTAATTTGTAAACCAGCATCACGTCTCAAAGGTCGTGTCTCAATTATACTAGTTTCTTCCTCCGAGAACTCGTCACACAGGGACATAAGGATCTCCAAGGCCTCATCCTCACCCTCGTCAACTACAGGAACATTGGTCCTATCTGTTTGGTCGTGCCACAGTCTAAATACGACCTTACGCAGGAACATATTAATGTCCTTAAATACATCAAATTCATTCATTGTTGATGAGGGTGAGAAGGACAGCCCTCGTTTGAGAACCTGGACATGTGTATCTTTCAAGGGAAAGTCAGACAGGTTAACTACTTGTAGACCCTGTTCACTATTATCTATTAAGTCTATTTCTGGCGTTTCTGCTGGTTTCTCAAACGTCCGCCCTGCCATGTTTTTGTCAACTCTTTTTCTTTTCCTTTTACGTCGATGTGTCTTTTTATTTCCTTGTTCTTGGCTATAGATGTCGTTACTTTTTTGGGGTCTGGGTCCAGATCTTCCACTTCTACTTCTTCTAAAAAACCCACTGATTTCTCTGTTTCTATATCACTATCAGAGGTAGAGTAATGTTTCCTGGGTTTTCTTTGTCTATTACGGGACCTTCTAGATTTACTACGACCCCTTTCTCTATCTATAGTGAAAGGTGTGCCATTTTCCCAGTCAGTTAGATTTTGTTTAAACTTATCCTGTTTATGGCTCTTTAAATTTTTCTGAACTCGCTCAATTTCTTTTTTCAGAATGTCATTCAGACGGTCAAAGTCACTGTCAGTTTTGTAAGGTTCTAGTAATCTAGCACTTGTGTCTAAATCCTCCTGAATCTCCTTTAATTGTTCCTGTTCTTCATCAATAATAAGTTGCATCAAATCAAGTCCTCTTTCGGTACATATCTCTGTCCATTTATTCATAAATCTAGGTGTATGCAAATGGTCAGCGGGGATAATTCTCTCCCTTAAGCCTCTAGGTATAATTTTATTGGCTATATGTGATTTGAGGGATGAAATATCCCATTTACGATTAAGAGACTTAATCATTAATTTTTTATGGTTTTTTAAAGGGTTCCCCATCAGCATCAGATAATTTTACATCTCTAGAAAAGGCAGTCTGAATCTCAGCATCGTACTCGGCTTCAATCATAAAGGCCATAATAGAGTAGCTTAATCTGTCGGTGACACAGAGGAGAATTTCTTTCACTGATCCCAATAAAGTTGAAACAATAATATATATGTGTTCCTGGTAGGATCGCAAGAGGGGTATATAGAAGGAACTCACATGAAATCCATACCACATACAACTTAAAGAAAGAGAGATAACCCCATCTGGATCTACTACCCTGGAACTACTATGAAGTGGAAAAATAACCACCCAGAAGAGTTAAGTCCAAATCTGCCGCATCACTGGCTGAGCCTACAGCCAGTGCAGACCAAGGGTCTAGAAACAAACAATATCAAAAAGGACAACCTCAGTGTGGGGGAAGGGAAAGAGGAACCCCCACAGTGAGGAAAAGTGGCCCCCGGGTCACAAAGCAGCAGAAGGTAATGTGGAAAAATTGAATTTTATTAAAGTACAAAAAGTAAAATATTACAAAAAGGATCAGGAATCAGGGAAAGACTAAACCTCAATATTAAAAACAATAAAGACAACGTTGTCTCAAACAGGGGTGAAGGAAAGAGTAGCAGCTGCTCATACATCTCATCAAGCATATCCCAGGACGCACTCACATAACATCAACCAATAGCGGCTATAATGTAACAAATGCTATCCTGGTGTGGGATGTGGCTAAGCTGAGAAGGTCGGGAGTCTCAAATGTGGGGCAAAATGTTAGGAGACTAGGTGACAAATGTCCTCTCTGTTCAAAGATGACAGGGATGGTGGGACCCACTATTGCATGGAGGCCCAATGGCTGATGAAATGTAACACAGAAGGTGCTATAATAGTGATGGATCAACATGGAGAGAGGTTGATTCCGCAGCAATCAGTCATAACAGCCATGGCTAAAATAATACAGCGATCAATGGAAAATAGTTCAATGAACTCATGCAGCAGAAAAGCCCTTGGGATCACAATAGGTGATAAGATGTAAACTGGAATTGTCTCACCCGTTCCTGTGTTTCTCCGGAGCTATGCTCCTAAATAGTCCCGTGCTGAAGATGACCTCAAGCTGTGGTGGGCATTCTCATAGTTTCCCCGGGCGTTTGTCGGCGTTTGTCGGCGTGTGTCGGCAGGGCCTCCATGCAATAGTGGGTCCCACCATCCCTGTCATCTTTGAACAACGAGGACATTTGTCACCTAGTCTCCTAACATTTTGCCCCACATTTGAGACTCCCGACCTTCTCAGCTTAGCCACATCCCACACCAGGATAGCATTTGTTACATTATAGCCGTTATTGGTTGATGTTATGTGAGTGCGTCCTGGGATATGCTTGATGAGATGTATGAGCAGCTGCTACTATTTCCTTCCCCCTGTTTGAGACAACGTTGTCTTTATTGTTTTTAATATTGAGGTTTAGTCTTTCCCTGATTCCTGATCTTTTTTGTAATATTTTACTTTTTGTACTTTAATAAAATTCAATTTTTCCACATTACCTTCTGCTGCTTTGTGACCCGGGGGCCGCTTTTCCTCACTGTGGGGGTTCCTCTTTCCCTTCCCCCACACTGAGGTTGTCCTTTTTGATATTGTTTGTTTCTAGACCCTTGGTCTGCACTGGCTGTAGGCTCAGCCAGTGATGCGGCAGATTTGGACTTAACTCTTCTGGGTGGTTATTTTTCCACTTCATAGTAGTTCCAGGGTAGTAGATCCAGATGGGGTTATCTCTCTTTCTTTAAGTTACATACTACCCTAGCCTGTCTATCTACTACCCTAGCCTGTCTACATACTACCCTAGACTGTTCATATACTACCCTAGCCTGTCTACATACTACCCTAGCCTGTCTATCTACTACCCTAGCCTGTCTAAATACTACCCTAGCCTGTCTACATACTACCCTAGCCTGTCCATATACTATCCTAGCCTGTCCATATACTACCCTAGCTTGTCTACATGCTAACCTAGCCTGTCCATATACTACCCTAGCCTGTCTATATACTACCCTAGCCTGCCCCCATACTACCCTAGCCTGTCTATATACTGCTATGCTGCTCTAGCCTGCCCCTATACTGCCCTAGCCCTCCCCTTGGAATTGAACATAATGGTATGTCATATCATTTTGCATATAGATAAGGTGCTGTTGCATGTAAATCTGACTTCCTGATAAATGTAATTTTAGTTTTAATTATCATAATATAAAATAATGGATGTGGGGGCCTTATGGGGGCCTTATGGCGGGCGTGTTTTTTTTTTTTGGGGGGGCAGCATTTCATCATTTCATTCTTGGACCCAGTCAGCACAATTTCTTGGGCCAGCCATGATTCATCAATTCAGAGGCCATCCGTACAGGTTTCTTTGTCCAGCCATATCTGTACATATGGGAGAATGTTTACACAGTATTATACCTATGCATTGGTCTTTTTGACACGTTTTTATGATGTTGTCTAAATACATTTTGATTTTTTTATCTATACCTTTGAGTACCTTTCTCCCAATTGAGATTACAATGGTAGCCGTTTTTCAATTTTACTTTTTCTATCATAGATTCATTTTTTTTTCGTGAGACCAATGTAAAGCCATCTTGGCAATCACTGGGTCTATGTTAATACCATGCAGTGTATCATTACACACTGACCATAATGGGGCCTCTGTTTGTAAGAGCTATTTTTAACTACAACAGGCTGTTTTTTTTTTTTTAACTACAACAAGTCAATATGTATAAAGTGTGCTTAATATGTCCATTATGACACCCATGGACTCTCTGTGGAATACATTTTTTAGTACATTGGATAAATGTACCAATGTCCCTGTGCTATACATACAGTATCTCACAAAAGTGAGTACACCCCTCACATTTTTGTAAATATTTTATTATATCTTTTCATGTGACAACACTGAAGAAATGACACTTTGCTACAATGTAAAGTAGTGAGTGTACAGCTTGTATAACAGTGTAAATTTGCTGTCCCCTCAAAATAACTCAACACACAGTCATTAATGTCTAAACCGCTGGCAACAAAAGTGAGTGCACCCCTAAGTAAAAATGTCCAAAGTGGGCCTAATTAGCTATTTTCCCTCTCCGGTGTCATTTGACTTGTTAATGTTACAAGGTCTCAGGTGTGAATGGGGAGCAGGTGTGTCAAATTTGGTGTTATCGCTCTCACTCATACTGGTCACTGAAAGTTCAACATGGCACCTCATAGTAAAGAACTCTCTGAGGATGTGAAAAAAAGAATTATTGCTCTACATAAAGAAGGCCTAGGCTATAAGAAGATTGCCAAGGCCCTGATACTGAGCTACACCACTTAGAACAGGCCTCATCATGGTCGACCAAGATGTTGAGTGCACGTGCTCAGCGTCATATTGAGAGGTTGTCTTTGGGAAATAGACATATGAGTGCTGCCAGCATTGCTGCAGAAGTTGAAGGGGTGGGGGGTCAGCCTGTCAGTGCTCAGACCATATGCCGCACACTGCATCACATTGGTCTGCATGGCTGTCATCCCAGAAGGAAATCTCTTCTAAAGATGATGCACAAGAAAACCTGCAAACAAGCAGACTAAGGACGTGGATTACTGGAACCATGTCCTGTAGTCTGATGAGACCAATATAAACTTATTTGGTTCAATTGGTGTCAAGCATGTGTGGTGGCAACCAGGTGAGGAGCACAAAGACAAGTGTGTCTTGCATGGTGGTGGGAGTGTCATGGTCTGGGGCTGCATGAATGCTGCTGGCACTGCGGAGCTTCAGTTCATTGAGGGAACCATGAATGCCAACATGTACTGTGACATACTGAAGCAGAGCATGATCCCCTCCCTTTGGAGACTGGACCGCAGGGCAGTTTACCAATATGATAACGATCCCAAACACACCTGCAAGATGACCACTGCCTTTCTAAAGAAGCTGAGGGTAAAGGTGATGAACTGGAAAGGCATGTCTCCAGACCTAAACCCTATTGAGCATCTGTGGGGCGTCCTCAAATGGAAGGTGGAGGAGCGCAAGGTCTCTAACATCCACCAGCTCCGTGATGTCATCATGGAGGAGTGGAAGAGGACTCCAGTGGCAACCTGTGAAGCTCTGGTGAACTCCATGCCCAAGAGGGTTAAGGCAGTGCTGGAAAATAATGGTGGCCACACAAAATATTGACACTTTGGCCCAATTTGGACATTTTCACTTAGGGGTGTACTCACTTTTGTTGCCAGCGGCTTAGACATTAATGGCTGTGTGTTGAGTTATTTTGAGGGGACAGCAAATGTACACTGTTATACAAGCTGTACACTCACTACTTTACATTGTAGCAAAGTGTAATTTCTTTAGTGTTGTCACATGAAAAGATATAATAAAATATTTACAAAAATGTGAGGGGTGCACTCACGTTTGTGAGATACTGTATAACCTACCCTTGATTTGTTCCCACAAACCCATAGCACCTTTACTACTTCCTCAGTACAGGTTTACTTTAAGATTTATTATTCTTTCACACATAATAAAAAGAGAAAGAATGTGATTTACAGCATTATAAAAAATTATATGGTATTTGTTACTTCCTCCTACCAAATCATATTGTCATTTCAGAAAGCACAGTTTGATATGGAAGAAATTTAACAATACTGATCCCAATCAACTAAAAGTTCTTATCAGGTGACAGGTCACAGTGATTTTCTGCTTCACAGATTGTGCCATCAGATGATATCAGAGGAATATTTGTCTGGGCTCTGGTGCTAATAGCACACAGATTACGTTTGTTATATGATCTGTGTGTCAGAGAACATTTCACATTTTCTATTGCTTGGAAAACATCACGTGTACATAGATTGTGGAACTATATATGAACAGGAATATAATCTATAAGGAGAGAATACAGCATATGTGTAATGTTCACATGCAAAATACCTAATAAAAGGACAGCAACGTTTTGGATATCTAAGTGTTAGCAATGGCAGGAGAGGCTACATGTTAGGAAAATGGCCGTTCCGGAGGTCTGTGCATGCTCAAACGCGCCCATGGACATGAGCGCGTGCCTGGGTGCGCCAATGGCACCAAAATGGCCTATTTAAGCAGACAACGCCTTGCAGCAGATGCTGTCAATTCTACAGCGTTCCTGTATCCTGTGACCCAGAGTATTACTCTGAAGAGGCTTCCTGTATCTGTGCCCCCGGCTTTCCTTGGACCTTGTTTGCTTTCAGCCTGCCCTGACCCCTGGCCTGTCTACGACTACTCTTTGCCTGCTCCTTTGTACCTCTGTTGCCTGCACGTTGCCGACCCTGCCTGAACCTGACCACCCGCCTGCCTGATCCTTCTGTACTGCACCACCAGCCTGTCAACGACATGGCCTGCATCACCACTCTTCTGTTTGCACGAGCCCCAGTGGACTCTCAGCTACCACCAGTGACTAAGTCCAGCCCTCGTGCCCCCCTGTGCTCCAGGACTCCCTGTCCCCACTACCAGGGGTTCTCGAACCAGGGCTGCAAGAGAGGTTGTCCCCTGCACAAGTCAGACTCGACCACCAGGTACGTGACAGTAACGGACAGCCATGTCTGAGTCTGCGCAGGGGACATCTCCCATGGATGACCTGTGTGTGCATCTGGCTGGCCTCACTCAAACCGTAAAGAATTTACAAGAGGGATACACCCATCTGGAAGGGAGAGTCCAGGAGCACTCCATGTCAGCCGCAGCCAGTCCTGGTCAGCCTTCACCACGCACCATTGTGGTTCTGCCCACGGAGCCCAAGGTGCCCATGCCAGAGTGGTTGGCGGGGGACTGACGGAAGTTCCGGGCCTTCCGTAACTCGTGCGAATTGTATTTCGTCCTCCAACCCGGACTCTTTCATTGGAGGTGACTAAAGTGGGACTGGTGATCTCATTGCTCGCAGAGGAACCACAAGCATTGGCCCATCGCCTATTGGAATAGAAACCCCCGGAGTGTTCAGTAAAAAGGGGGCTGACATCCTGCCACTGCATAGGTCGTATGACTGTCCGATCTACCTCCTACCCGGAGCTGAGGATCCGTTCAGCTGTATTTTCCCTTTGTCGGAGATAGAGCTAGTGGCCCTCAAGGCCTACCTTGACGAGAACTTAGAAAAAGGGTTCATCAGACTCTCCACCTCACCTGCCGGAGTGGGGATCTTCTTTGTGGAGAAACAACAGGACTTAACAGGATCACTATCAAAAACCAGTATCCCCTGCCTCTGGTTCCCAAACTCTTCCAACTGTGTTCACAAAATTGGACCTCCATGGGACATACAATCTCATCCGCATACGAGAAGGGGATGAGGGGAAGATGGCCTCCTGAACCAGGTTTGGTCATTACGAGTGCCTCGTTATGCCGTTTGGACTTTGCAATGCCCCCGCTATGTTCCAACCCCTGTGCTCCAGGATTCCTTGTCCCCACTACCAGGGGTTCTCAAACCAGGGCCGCAAGAGAGGTTATACCCTGCACAAGTCAGACTCGACCACCAGGTACGTGACACTACGCCTCCGTCTATCATATTTTTAACTGTTTTTACAGGCTTCATATGTCTGCATGTAATTGTTGTTCTACACCCAAACCAAAAGTAAATTCACATTTACTATGATATATATATATATATATATATATATATATATATATATATATATAGTATCTCACAAAAGTACAACCCTCACATTTTTGTAAATATTTTAGAACATCTTTTCATGTGACAACACTGAAGAAATGACACTTTGGTACAATGTATAGTAGTGAGTGCACAGCTTGTATAACAGTGTAAATTTGCTGTCCCCTCAAAATAACTCAAAACACAGCCATAAATGTCTAAACCACTAGCAACAAAAAGTGAGTACGCCCCTAAGTGAAAATGTCCAAATTGAGCCCAATTAGCCATTTTCCCTCCCCGGTGTCATGTGACTCATTAGTGTTACAAGGTCTCAGGTGTGAATGGGGAGCAGTTGTGTTAAATTTGGTGTTATCACTCTCACTCTCTCATACTGGTCACATGGCACCTAATGGCAAAGAACTCTCTGAGGATCTGAAAAAAAGAATTGTTGCTCTACATAAAGATGGCCTAGGCTATAAGAAGATTGCCAGGACTGTGAAACTGAGCTGTAGCACGGTGGCCAAGACCAAACAGTGGTTTAACAAGACAGGTTCCACTCAGAACATGCCTCGCCATGGTCGACCAAAGAAGTTGAGTGCACATGCTTAGTATCATATCCAGAAGTTGTCTTTGGAAAATAGACGTATGAGTGCTGCCAGCATTGCTGCAGAGGTTAAAGGGGTAGGGGGTCAGCCTGCCAGTGCTCAGACCATACGCTGCACACTACATAAAATTGGTCTGCATGGCTATCATGCCAGAAGGAAGTCTCTTCTAAAGATGATGCACAAGAAGGCCCGCTTAAGACAAGCAGACTAAGGACATGGATTACTGGAACCAAGTCCTGTGATCTGATGAGACCAAGATAAACTTATTTGGTTCAGATGGTGTCAAGGGTGTGTGGCATAAACCAGATGAGGAGTACAAAGACAAGTGTGTCTTGCCTACAGTCAAGCATGGTGGTGGGAGTGTCATAGTCTAGGGCTGCATGAGTGCTGCTGGCACTGGGGAGCTACAGTTCACTGAGGGAATCATGAATGCCCACATATATTGTGACATACTGAAGCAGAGCATGATCCCTTCCCTTTGGAGAATGGGCCGCAGGGCAGTATTCCAACATGATAACGACCCCAAACACACCTCCAAGATGATCACTGTCTTGCTAAAGAAGCTGAGGGTAAAGGTGATGGACTGGCCAAGCATGTCTCCAGACCTAAACCCCATTGAGCATCTGTGGGGCATCATCAAACGGAAGGTGGAGGAGCGCAAGGTCTCTAACATCCACTAGTTACGTAATGTCGTCATGGTGGAGTGGAAGAGGACTCCAGTGGCAACCTGTGTAGCTCTGGTGAACTCCATGCCAAAGAGGGTTAAGGAAGTGCCGTAAAGTAGTGGTGGGCACTAGAGTTGAGCGAACCCGTGGATGTTCGGGTTCGGTGGGCTCGGCTGAATTTCGGAAAAAAGTCTGGGTTCGGTACCGAACTTGACCCGAACTTTACCCCGAACTCCATTGAATTCAATGGGGACCCAAACTTTTTGGCACAAAAATGACTGTATAAGAGTCCTGAAAAGTGCTAGAGGGCTGGAAAATGATTTTAGAACAATAATCTGTCCCTTACAGCAACAGCAGGAACCTGACCCTATAGAACTAGAAGATGATTTTAGAACAATAATCTGTCCCTTTAAGCAGTAGACACTACCTAGTCCAGTCAGATCTTTCTGTAATGCAGGATGAGATCTGCAATTTGGCCCTAAAAGCAGTAGCAGAAGTAATCTCTACCTATCTATCTATCTGCAATCTGTCCCTAAAAGCCGTAGTAGTAGTAATCTCTACCTATCTATCTATCTACAATCTGTCCCCCACAGCACCGGCAGCATCTTCTCCCTACACTACCCAGAGAGCATGTGACATGCAGCACTAAGTGACTCCAGCTTATAAAGAGGCTGTATCACGTGATGCACAGGCCAATCACAGCCATGCCATTAGTAAGCATGGCTGTGATGGCTTCTAAGGGCAAACCAGTGAAACGCTTGTTGATTGGCTGCCCTGCAGCTATTCAACATGCATGATCAAATACCCGAACCCAGAACTTGAACCTGAACTTTTTTCAAATGTCCGGGTTCGGGTCCGGGTCACGGACACCCCAAAGTTCGGTACGAACCCGAACTTTACAGTTCGGGTTCGCTCAACTCTAGTGGGCACACAAAATATTGACACTTTGGGCCCAATTTGGACATTTTCAGATCCTCAGAGAGTTCTTTGCCATGAGGTGCCATGTGACCAGTATGAGAGAGTGAGAGTGATAACACCAAATTTAACACAACTGCTCCCCATTCACTCCTGAGACCTTGTAACACTAATGAGTCACATGACACCGGGGAGGGAAAATGGCTAATTGGGCTCAATTTGGACATTTTCACTTAGGGGTGTACTCACTTTTGTTGCCAGCTGTTTAGACATTAATGGCTGTGTGTTGAGTTATTTTGAGGGGACAGCAAATTTACACTGTTATACAAGCTTTATAGATATAATAAAATATTTTCAAAAATGAGAGGGGTGTACTCACTTTTGTGAGATACTTTATATATATATATATATATATATATATATATATATATATATATATATATATACATACACAGTCAGGTCCATAAATATTGGGACATTGACACAATTCTAATGTTTTTGGCTCTATACACTACCACAATGGATTTGAAATGAAACAAACACGATGTGCTTTAACTGCAGACTTCCAGCTTTAATTTGAGGGTATTTACATCCAAATCAGGTGAACGATGTAGGAATTACAACAGTTTGTATATGTGCCTCCCACTTTTTAAGGGACCAAAAGTAATGGGACAGATTAACAATCATAAATCAAACTTTCACTTTTTAATACTTGGTTGCAAATCCTTTGCAGTCAATTACAGCCTGAAGTCTGGAACGCATAGACATCACCAGGCGCTGGGTTTCGTGCCTGGTGATGCTCTGCCAGGCCTCTACTGCAACTGTCTTTAGTTCTTGCTTGTTCTTGGGGTATTTTCCCTTCAGTTTTGTCTTCAGCAAGTGAAATGCATGTTCAATCGGATTCAGGTCAGGTGGTTGACTTGGCCATTGCATAACATTCCATATCTTCCCCTTAAAAAACTGTTTGGTTGCTTTTGCAGTATGCTTCGGGTCACTGTCCATCTGCACTGTGAAGCACCGTCCAATGAGTTCTGAAGCATTTGGCTGAATATGAGCAGATAATGTTGCCCGAAACACTTCAAAATTCATCCTGCTGCTTTTGTCAGCAGTCACATCATCAATAAATACAAGAGAACCAGTTCCATTGGCAGCCATACACGCCCACGCCATGACACTACCACCACCATGCTTCACTGATGAGGTGGTATGCTTTGGATCATGAGAAGTTCCTTTCCTTCTCCATGCTACATTCTCTTCCCATCACTCTGGTACAAGTTGATCTTGGTCTCATCTGTCCATAGGATGTTGTTCCAGAACTGTGAAGGCTTTTTTAGATATTATTTGGCAAACTCTAATCTGGCCTTCCTGTTTTTGAGGCTCACCAATGGTTTACATCTTGTGGTGAACCCTCTGTATTCACTCTGGTGAAGTCTTCTCTTGATTGTTGACTTTGACACACATACACCTACCTCCTGGAGAGTGTTCTTGATCGGGCCAACTGTTGTGAAGGGTGTTTTCTTCACCAGGGAAATAATTCTTTGGTCATCCACCACAGTTGTTTTGCATGGTCTTCCGGGTCTTTTGTTGTTGCTGAGCTCACCAGTGCGTTCTTTCTTTTTAAGGATGTTCCAAACAGTTGATTTGGCCACACCTAATGTTTTTACTATCTCTCTGATGGGTTTGTTTTGTTTGTTTTTCAGCCTATTGATGGCTTGCTTCACTGATAGTGACAGCTCTTTGGATCTCATATTGAGAGTTGACAGCAACAGATTCCAAATGCAAATAGCACACTTGAAATTAACTCTGGACCTTTTATCTGCTCCTTGTAAATGGGATAATGAGGGAATAACACACCTGCCCATGGAACAGCTGATCAGCCAATTGTCCCATTACTTTTGGTCCCTTAAAAAGTGTGAGGCACATATACAAACTGTTGTAATTTCTACACCGTTCACCTGATTTGGATGTAAATGCCCTCAAATTAAAGCTGAAAGTCTGCAGTTAAAGCACATCTTATTTGTTTCATTTCAAATCCATTGTGGTGGTGTATAGAGCTAAAAACATTAGAATTGCATTGATGTCCCAATATTTATGGGCCTGACTATATATATGTATATATATATATATATATATATATATATTTATTTACTCTAAAGCCATTTTTGTACTTTAATGCTTATTAAAAATTGCTCGTTTAGACAGGCTGTTTCTGAAAGCGGAACTACACTGCATCTGAGCACCACAAACCAAGAATTATATTTAATTAATTTTAATATTTTAATAATAATAATAATAATAATAATTTTTATATTTACCACCCTCCATGTCTCCATGCTATATTTTGCTGAGTAATCACCTTGAAAAAGCACCTCCTAACATTTCTGGCTGAGGCCATCTTGAGTAAGAGCAGTTGATTCATGTAGCATTTACTTCCTGGAATCCATCTACTCTTAGCTCAGGCATGCAAGCAGGAGGGTGTATTTAGCTGAGAAAACCCCTTCTCTACTCCTGAAGACTCCGGAGGTGTATGACATCATTTGCCTAGGCCTGGGAAATAGGAAGTAACTGAAGAAATGTAAAAAAAAATTTAAAGCAAGTAAATATGATAAATAGTGTTGAGCGAACCCGGACTGTAACGTTCGGGTCCGTACCGAACTTTTGGGTGTCCGTGGCACGGACCCGGACCCGGACATTTCAAAAATCGTTCGGGTTCATGTCAGGCCCAAGCGAGTTGTGATAAATAGTATAAATGAACGAAATTTAAAAAAAAATGTAAAGAAGTCAATGAAGGATAAAGGGTCCGGATCCGTTTACTACAGTATGTGGAGGCCTCAGAAGTCCTCATCTCTTCCCCAAAAGAGTCGATTTATGTGGGAGGACGAACGTACGGACTCGATTCTCATCTACCTAAGGTCCTTCATTTACGATGTACTTAGTTGACGAGAATGAGTTCTACCGGAGTCGGTCTTTACAATCCTCCACGAAAAAGTTCCACTAATGAGTCGTTTTATATCGTACCTCTGTACCTCCCACCATTTATATTTTTAATAATAATAATAAT
>BLSH010417935.1:351295-363231 GCA_018402905.1 Glandirana rugosa | reverse complement strand
TTTACTCAAGTCTTTGTTTATGAGTATATTACCAACTTTTGTATATGAATAAAGCCTTTGTTGGAGCATAATGCACTAGGCCCACGTGCCTTCTGTGCATTTTATGTCCCCGTGTCCTCACGACGCAACCACCGTATCTTTTTTAATTGGTGTTTAGTGCTCCAGGATCTCCTGTACCCACCTGCTGCCCATCAGTCCAGTGTAGCACAGAGCCAAGTAAAGTGTTCTGAAACTCTTGCTCAGCTCTGTGCTACACAGGTCTGATAGATGGAACTGTCTAGACAAAAAGAGCGGTGCAGGTGTAACAGTGGCTGCACCACTGTAAAGAATGTTTTTAAAGAGGTTAGAGCTGTGTATGGAAAGCGGGGGGTGGGGGCAGTTTTGTAAAGAGGCAGCTGTCAGAAGTTTGGGGGTGTTGTACAGATGTGAGAGCAGGGAAGGTGAGGAGGGGGTGGGACTTGTGTGGAGGTGAAAACTCTGGAGGTGGTAGGCTGTGCAAAGTGAGAGCTGGGGGGAGGGGGTTGTGCAGAGGTAAGAGATCCGGGGGTGCAGCTGTGGGATGTTGACAAGGAGTACGAAGATGAGTTGTGGACAGAATGAGAAGACATGAGCTGTGGATGGTAGGGTGCTTAGCTGAGCTGTGGATGGTGGGAGAAGAGGTGAGCTGTGGATGGTGGGGTGAATAGGTGAGCTGTGGATGGTGGGAGAAGAGGTGAGCTGGGTTTGTGCCCTGACCCCAGTGGGTCCAGACTCACCAGATGAATATGACCCCCTTTAGCATATACCAAAGATGGTCTGCAAATGCTTTTCTATAGCTCCGCTGTGTGGCTGCTTTTCTCTGCTTACAGCCTCTCTGACACAGAACCCAGGTGTAGCTCTCGTGCAGGGAAGGATCAAACAGAAAGAGATCCCATAGTGACCTGACATGGCTTTTATCAATATCTGTTGATCCAAAGTAGGTAAAGACACTGTTAAAATTCTTGTACTGTACATAGTTGATCTTGAGAATTCTGCTTTGCTGTAAATATCTCACTTTTTACGATAGACAAATATTTATCTAAACCACTGTCCTCCTCCCCCTCTGGACTCGTGGCTGCCTATGCTTGACAGATTCTTGACCAGGTTAGGCATCCCTCGCTTCTTCCAGAGCTGCTCACAGCTTATCAGTCTTATCAGACGAAACGTACGTCAGGGAAGGCCGCGCTAACGATACCACCCTGCGATCCGATCTGATCTGATCCGACACGATAGGTCTTGTGTGTGCCGGCCGGCTTATCCATAACACTGCTTTTTCTTCCCCTATGCAGTGTAAGTGCATTATTTTTATTTTTAAGTAAAGGTTTATAAGTAAAACTGGATTACACTACTGGATTACACCTTTGGGTATCTACTGCTGAATGGTCCTGTGTACCGGAAGCTTTTGATTGAAACAGCAACGGTGTGAGAGGATTCTGCATCCCCTAAGGCAGTAGTTCTCAACTCCGGTCCTCGGGACCCACCAACAGGCCAGGTTTGCAAGATAACTGAAATACATCACAGGTGATATAATTTGCTGCTCAGTGATTGCAGCATTCTAGTCTGCATCTCCCCAAGGTAATACTTAAAATCTGGCCCGTTGGTGGGTCCCGAGGATTGGATTTGAGAACCACTGACCTAAGGGGACCCTGGCAGGGTGAACAGCCTAATGCGGTTTAACCAGCTGCATCTGGTGAGCTTACAAGCTGTCTGGTGAAGGATTCATTCTTGAGTGCATTGCTGTTTACACGTTTGGTACCTCCTCTCTCTACTCTGCACCTGGTGCGGCGCTATATCTACTAAGGACCTTTCCAATTTCTCCTAAAAAGACTATAATTTTTTCATTTATACAGTTGCTCAGCATATGAAGGATTCAAGGATATATGTTACAAATCTCCAAGCAAATTCCATTGTATGATTTCGCCTTATGTATATCTAATACGTTTATTTATAGACTCTTTCAATATCAGTGGAGTGCAGTGCAATTTATATGACTGCAGGCAGGGGTATTAACCCATTCCCGCTACAGTGAATAGGATTTAGTGCAACTCAGGTTTTTATATGTTGTACTTGTCTCCCGGTTGTGAGATAGGGCTGCAGCTTACCCCCTCTTCACTCTGATCCTTGGCGGCATTATGCATATGTACCTCTAACGCAGTATCAACTTATTATCTATAGTGTATACTACAGGAAAAAAATCCTGTGCGCTGCTAAAGTGTTTGGGTTTGGCTTGGAGAAAAGGTGGCAACCCTAAATTCTTTCCATGTACGGATATCTCTTATCACATGTACTGTACTGTAATCTTGTTTGTCTCTATTTTTTTCAAACATATCCAATAAATGTATAATTATGAAACAAGGATTAATATATGAACTAAAGTCTTTATCACTGTAAAATAAATATACACTAATCAACCACTTTTTTTAGGTACACCTTGCTAGTACTGGGTTGGACCCCCTTTTGCCTCCAGAACTGCCTTAATTCTTCGTGGCATAGACTTAGTTAGGTGTTGGAAACATTCCTCAGAGATTTTAGTCCATATTGACATGGTAAAATAATGCAGTTGCTGCAGTTTTGTTGGCTGCACATCCATGATGAGAATCTCTCGTTCCACCACATTCCAAAGGTACTCTATTGGATTGAGATCTGGTGACTGTGGAGGCCATTGGAGTACAGTAACCTCATTCTCATGTTCAAGACACCAGTTTGAGAGGATTTGAGCTTTGTGATATGGTGCATTATCCTGCTGGAAGTAACCATCTGAAGATGGGTACACTGTAGTCATAAAGGAATGGTCATGGTCAGCAACAATACTCAGGTAGGTCGTGGTGTTTAAACAATGCACAATTGGTTCCAAGGTGCCCAAAGTGTGCCAAGAAAATGCCCCTCACATCATTACACCACTAGCAGCAGTGGTTGAGTTACTGTTCTCTTTCTATCATCTCAAACCAGTCTGCCCATTTTGCTCTGACCTCTGACATCAACAAGGCATTTTCATCCACACAACTGCCACTCACTGGATATTTTCTTTTTTTCGGACCATTCCATGTAAACCATAGAGATGGTTGTGCATGAAAATTCCAGTAGATCATCAGTTTTTGAAATACTTAGATCAGCCTGTCTGCTACCAACAACCATTAATGTTCCAAGTCACTTAAATTCCTTTTCTTCCCCATTCTGATGCTTGGTTTGAACTCCAGCAAGTTGCCTTCACCACTTCTAGATGCCTAAATGCCTTGAGTTGCTGCCATGTGAGTGGCTGATTAGCAATTTGTGTTATCAAGCAATTGAACAGGTGTACCTAATAAAGTGGCCGGTGAGTGTATATTCCCATCACTAAAAATATTACTTTCAATAATCCATAAAGTAGTTATAAAAGATAAAAAACAGTGCTTGGTTACCTTTTGAGAACCTGATTGATACAGGTTATTTGATTGCTTTGCCTTCTTCAGCTCATCACAGACCTATGGGTGGGTGTGATCACCTTGTCATCACTGGGGGATGCTGCAGTTTGACAGTGAGACTGGGAATCCGCTGGCTGGGGAATCCGCTGTCAATCATGAGAGGAGGGATGGATGGGTGGCATGGCTGCAAACTGACTATGGAAGACACAGACACACTATACGCTTGCACAGCATGCCTGTAACACAGAATAGGAGTAGAAGGGAAACAAACTGACCGCTCTGGCATGACTTGGTCACGGCAAGGTCAGTTTATCCAGGAAGAGGAAAACTGGCAAACTAAGTAGGTATTACATAACAAGTACAGAATAAAATAACATAATTTTATGGAAAAAACAGTCTTAAAGAGTCCAATTTTTAAGGTTACAAATATTTAGATAAGCAAAACCAATGCATTTTTTTACATGTGAGTATTATATTACATACAAAAAAATATAGATCAAGCAAAACTAAGAAGATATGTCTATTTCACAGTGTGTATTTTAACAAAATGAGTTATTTTATGAAGCAAGCTAAGTGTTTTGTCAGCGTTTCTAAAAATAAATACTCTTTTGCATCTTAAATCGAGCATGAGCCTATAAATTGAAGTTTATGCCAATAATGAATAATTCTGTATGCAATATTTACAGCCTAGAGCACCAGCAAAAAACATTACATTCTTCAGTAGCTGTTGCATAGGGTACACACACAACATATACAAATCTTAGTTTTATTCTGTTAATAGAAGAATGCATCATTCCTGAGACTTTGGCTACACCATCAGATTAAAAATTCAGCAAGCTTTGACTGCTGTTTAGTGTTTTCCTAAACACACATAGCTATGAAAGTAACAGGGATCGCATAAAATGTCATGTGTTTAAAAATTGATTGCCCTAGCCATATTTTTAGAAAATATTTATGCTCCTGCAATTAGTAAGTAATAGAGATAAGTGAAATGGAGGGTCTTTGCTTTGCAAAAATGAAAGTAAAAATCAGCACATTTTGACAAAATGTTGCTATTCAATGAGATTTATTGAAGTCCATGAACAAGACACGGCGGGAGCCATCCGTTTTGGCAAGGAGCTCTGAAGTTGCGACACGGTACAGCAGACCTTCAGAACGCATGCGCCGCTGACATCAGCGGCTGCATGCAGGGTGAATAACTCCCAAACCATGCCGGTTTAGGAGATATTCATTTTACCTAGAGGTAAGCCTTATTATAGGTTTAAATAATTAAAAGGACAAAATATGATATATATAAAAAGATTTTTAGATGGGATGTGCTATATGATCCAGACTCAGCACACACCCATACAGGTGCAAATAAATAGTGCAAATACAAAAGTGTTAAAAAGCTGTGATAGGTCCGTGTGCCTATCACAGCTTTTTAACACTTTTGTATTTGCCGGCTTTTATGTATTGTTTTTAGTGCACCTATTTTCAATAAAATGGTGTCTCTGGTAATATACTATGTGGAGCGTCCTCTTTCTCCATACGTGCCTACCCTAACCTGAGATGGTGTTTCGAGAGTTGCTGCGGAATACCTGCATGGTACCAACTGCATATTGGATACAGAGGTGGAAGCCGGGCATCATCCTAGTTGGGGTCACCCAACACAAACCTGATTGATTTGCTGGTCATATGACCATGTGAATCCAACTGCTCTGATAAGCATTCAATTTGTCATTCTTTGGTCTGTCACAGCACCGTGTAGTCACTGACTTTGGATTCATGTCACCCATTGCTCCTATCAACACGTCTGGGATTTCTTCTTCTTTTACCTCCCTTTAACTGGGACTGTGTATGAAAGACTTTATTTTTGGACTTTGTATTTTTTTGCATTTTGTATTTGCACTACTTATTTGCACCTGTATGGGTGTGTGCGGAGTCTGGATCATATCACACACCCCACCTAAAAATATCTTTATATATATCATATTTTGTCCTTTTAATTATTTATCCATATTGTTTACTTTGAAATAAGAGATTATCACTTTAAGCGCAACACTAAGTATATATTGTGTTTGTTATTTGCACTAGTTGGTCTAGTGAGTGTTTGCAGCTATTTCTTTTGTCCTTTTGTGCAATTTTCTTCCCTTTTTTCTTATTATAGGTTTACCTGTAGGTAAATATCACCAAGCGGGGTATACAACTGCTTTAACCACTTCAGCCCCGGAAGGATTTCCCAGTTTAGGACCAAAGTACTTCTTGCGATTCGGCACTGCGTCGTTTTAACTGACAATTGCATGTTCGTGAAACGTTGTTGTACCCAAACAAAATTCTTTTTTTCCCACAAATAGAGCTTTCTTTTGGTGGTATTTGATCACCTCTGTGTCATTTCTGATCACCGTATAAACAAAAAAAGAGCGACAATTTTGAAAAAAAAACTATTTTTCTTACTTTTTGCTAAAATACAAATTAAAAAAATATATAAAAAAACATTTTGTTTCATCGGTTTTGGCCGATTTATATTCTTCCTCATATTTTTGGTAAAAAAAATCGCAATCAGTGTTTATTGTCACCACGTTTACGAATGATGAGAATTCCTTTCTGGGGTTTTTTTCTTTTTTTAATATTTTACTAGTAATGGCGGCGATCTGCGATTTTTAGCGGCACTGCGATATTGCGGCAGACATGTCGGACCATTTTGACACTTTTTTGGGACCATTGGCATTTATACAGCGATCAGTGCTATGAAAATACATTGATTACTGTGTAAATGCCATTGGCAGTGAAGGGCTTAACCTGCAGGGGGTGCTCTAAGGGTTAACTGTGTTCCCTCAGTGTGTTCTAACTGTATGGGGCTGGGCTGGCAGGGGGAGGGGAGTCATTACGGCTTCCATATACAGGAAGCCTGTGATCACAGCCCTTCACCCTCTGTCAGAACAGAGATCCGTGTTTACATACATGGACATCCGTTCTCTCACTGCGGTGGGCCACCGCAGGTAGCCGGTGGAGATCGAGTCTGCCCCACCCGCTCCCTGGCCCCCCCGGACACAGTGAGCGCGTCTGCAGCAGCGCACGCGTGCTCACAATACTCGTTATTGCGGCTTCCGTCAGGTGAACGTCAAAAGTCAAACTGCGGTGGGCGGTCGGCAAGTGGTTAAGGAAGCTGATTTCAGCTATGCTGCAAATCAGAACTATCTTCTAGTGCCAAAACAGGCCATCATTCGCTAAGGACATGACACTAGATATTGTAACAAATGTAGTGTATCGTAAGGAGCTTCTTATTGTTCACCATGTGTTGTAATGCTTGCTGGTT
Source organism: Glandirana rugosa (assembly GCA_018402905.1). Classification (NCBI taxonomy): domain Eukaryota; kingdom Metazoa; phylum Chordata; class Amphibia; order Anura; family Ranidae; genus Glandirana; species Glandirana rugosa. The sequence goes on along the minus strand of BLSH010417935.1, from coordinate 356,514 downwards.
TCTTGCCAACGTATTGTCACAAATGTCCATTTGTTTCCTATGTAGTGTCACAATAACCCAATTTTTTGCTGGGTGATATCATGTTAGCTAATTTGTCATCTGTGCATTGTAATGATTGCCTGTTTATTCTAAAATCATGAAAAAAATTGTATGTGCAACTAAGCATTATGCTATAGGTGAACAGTCTGCTTACACTTAAAGGGGTTGTAAATGCATTCTATGCATTCATTTAAAAAACCTTCTGTGCTGCAGCTGCCCACAGAGCCCCCCTTTTTTTTACCTGAGCCCGTCCATTCCAGCGATTTGCATGAACCCAGCGACTCCAGCTGCTGTCTCTGTCTTCATTGGATAGATTGATAGCAGCAGGAGCCATTGGCTCCCGCTGCTGTCAATCAAATCCAGTAACACAGGAGTGGGGGGGGGGGGCAAATCCTGCTGTCTGTCAATGGACGAGCAGCAGGACTCATGGCCGTGCCCATGTGGGTGCCCCCAGGGAAAGCGGCTCTCGATGAAGGGGAGGAGCTGGAAAAAGAGGATGATGGGGCTGCACTGTGCAAAACCCTTACACAGAACAAGTAAGTATAACATGTTTGTTATTTAAAAAAAAAACAACTAACCTTTACAATCAATTTAACAAGGGTTTCATACCCACATATGTACAAAATTAAGAAAAAAATGCAGCACTATCCTTAATATCAAAAATAAAGAGCCAACAATGAAAAAAATATCATCTTATCTCAACACATTCAATTGAAAACAGAAACAATAAAAAATATATGGGCCATGCAGTCCATCAAAATAATCCAGTGCAAAACTAATAGTGCAGTCCAAAGCCACTAAGAGTAATTCAAAAGCTTGCAAATCTGTTTTAAAGATCCCTAAGTGTTCTTCTTAATACACTCTTCCTGTGTCAAAACCAAGTACTCTCCCCACTCCCCCTTGTAACAATCAAACTACTCACCTTAAAGGTTAAGTTCACTTTTTTTCTAAATTCCATCTTCCCTATGTATGAATATACAATTAATGACCTCTGTTGCCCTTTATTCTAGGGCAGACAGTACCTCAGCCTCTGCTTTCTTCTATAGAAAACTCCTAAATGACTTCCTGATATACAACCTATAGGACATGAAAACTGTTGGTTAAAAGAGGAAGTACTTCAGCTGCTGACCTCATTAAAACACACCCTGCACCTGCCCTCCCCCTCCAGGAGATTGCGCCCCAACACCTCTGTACTTACATGATTCTCTATTGCAATCATTGTCAGTGAGCACTGTCTTCCCCGAATACAAATAGCCAGTGTTTTCCTCTGCTGATCAATCTTTTTGTATCTCTCATTCTCCCTGCAAAGATCGTTTATTTGGGAGAGTGTACATACTGGAGCAGAAATTGTTGAGTGATCACATAACAGCCTATGTGGAACAGAGCTGCAGTACTGAAAACAGAAAATGTGTGTCCCTGGAAATCTGTAAAGCTCACTATACACTATACAATCTGACTGTACAGTCTCCTTTAGGTCTAAGATCAACCATGTAGTGCAAGGACGTGGCCTGATTGGATACAGAGTGATTGGATGGATTGGTATGTCCTGTTATTACATAGTTTTGGTAAATTTGAAGGAGATTATGCAGAGATTATACAATCAGATTGTATAGCGTAGGGCCACCTTTATAAACCTAAAATGAACTAGTTGCACCTTCAGTGCCATTAATTGTTAACAACACCCCAAATGTGGAAGCAAATGTGGGTTTTGGTGAATGTAAGAACGCCCGACAAATGAGCAGTAAAAAAATGAGCAAACCGCAATGTATGAAAATGTCCCATGAGCTACTCTGCCGCATTTGTCATGCCTAGGGCAGCCAATTGAAATCAATGGCCTGCCCTATGCATGTCGCCGGAAAAACAAGCCAAAACACTTTGATAGGTGTGAATGGGGCCTGAAAGTGAAATTGTTGAGCTGGAGCTGGATTGCAAGAACATTAACAGCTGAATGTCTCCCTCTCATGTACTTGCATAAAGCTGGTCATACATTATGCAGCCTCTGTACAACTTTATTTAGATTTACCAATACTATGCAATAGGATGACAAACCTAAACAATCCATATCAAATCAGGCAAGCCCTTGCGCTCCTGTAGAGGAGATTGTACAATCAATGTTTGGTTGAACAAGATGGACTTGTGTCTTTTTTCAACCTGACTAACTATGTAACTATATGCAACTATGTAACAATGGATGGCCAGCTTAAAAGAAGAAAGTGGGTGGAAATAAAAAAAAGAGGTTGTATAGTAATGAGGGAGCTCTGGTTCAGAGAAGTAAAACACACTCTATTCTTTGATATAATAAGGCAGTGCATGATTGGATATGAAGTTTTCTGGATGGTCAAATGATGCTACAGAATGCATTTTTTTGAACTGAGAGGTGCAGATTTAAAACTGCTATGGACATTGGAAAAGGCTTCTTTTTTTTTTCCATTAAGAAAGTTTTTATTTAGTTGTAACATAGTAATACAAGTACATAAAAAGGCTTCTATTTATTATGAAAAGTGAAATTCTGCCTGAAAAGGTGAACTTAGCCTTTAAACAAAGACCCCTTATATTAGGTCTAGTAGAGCTTGATTAATGTAAGGGTTAAAACCTTCCACAGCCATACTCAGATGTAATGAAGCACAGTTGCAGCAAAGGTTAAACCTCAAGCCACTCCAGGGATCAAGCTGTTCATAAAAGACAGCAAAAACCACAAAATAGTAGTCACTGCTAGTCTTTAATATGTCTGCTATAGTGCAATATGGGACACTTACACAATACACATCATGCAGTGTCATCAAGCATTAGTACATTCAATGAACAGAAGAGACCAGCTTTATACTCAGCGTTGTGTGATTTTAACTCCTCTCTGCCTGTTTGTTGCCAGTGTAGTTTTGTTATTGCCTGCTTGGTTTACTTCCTTTTTACCTTGTTTCTCTGTTTTCTGCATATTGTTACAATTTGCCTGTTTGTTCCCCATATACTGTCAAGATTGCCTGCTTGTTGCGCCCTTTTTATTAACTACAACAAATAATCAAAAACACTGAGCATGCAAACAGTGCCCATCCAACTGAAGCCTGACAATAAATGTCTTCACAACTATTGAAATGTACACAGACATTGGACAGGATAGGGATTTTCAGGGTGCTATTTGAATTATCCAGACATTACTGTTAAAACTATAGTATTTATTACAAATTCATATTAGAATCCACAATGAGTTACAAAAAGGTGTATGTTTTATCATCCTCTGGACTTAATGGAGTCATTAGGGTCCTTTATGCATGTTCTTCTACATGTTTTGCCGCTTGGCTTTTTCATATTTTCTGAAGAAGCCAAGCTGAGAAACATGGTACACCTTTTTGTAACTCATTGTGGATTTTAATATGAATTTGTGATAAATGCTATAGTTTTAACAGTTATGTCTGGATAATTGATAATTGAAAATCCCTATCCTGTCCAATGTCTAGGTATGTACTATTTACATGGATGTGGTGCTGATTTATCCCTTTCTCTTCATCCGCACATACATGTTTATAACTATTGAAATCTATTAACAATAGCATAGCCAAATATTCAAAAAAAATCCACTGATATGACTACAAGGTGCAAAGCAATTCACCCTTAAAGAAAAGTGTGGGTTTTGAAAACAGAAACAAACATACTCACCTAGGTGGATGTGCTGCATGTGTCCCCCACGGTCTCTACACCAAGAACTGAGTGATTAAAGACTGCTAATTGCTCAGTTCTCAGTCTTCAGTGAGCTGAGAGCCGATGACTGTCCAACAAGACTGACACGTGTGTCAGTTGAGGCAAAGAACAGGGAACCCAAACCAGCCAAAGCTCCTCTGGGGGTAACACTTCACAAGGTTTCTTGATAGAAAGCTGTTCAAGCAGTCTATGCTTACCTTTCCCATGCCCTCCTGCTCCTCTGATCCACTACTGCAGAACCTGAAATGATCTGTACAAGTTTCAAATTATACAAAGTGAAAGTGCTCATGGATTGAGATTCTCTATTCAGGTTCTGAGATCAGCAATACAGGATAGGGGAGTGTCACTTGTTCTTTCTTAACCATCACTTATTTATTTTTGATGAGACCATTGGCAAAGTGTAAGAGTGGGGAACACAAAGGTTTAAAACTAACTTCTTTTGGTGTATGCTATGGGAATGTGTTATTTTGGCTATTCCAGGAAAAGTACAGGTTCACTTCAATGTCTAACTGAACTTTCAATTTAAATCAATGAAATACATTTCATGTACATCAAAACAGAAGGGATGCTAAGTCTTACTACGACAAATACCGTAGTAGAGCAGAAAATCCATCCACTGCCAGAATAATGTGGAGAAGGACCCTTTTTCTCTATGTGGAAGCAGTAGGCTTTCTGTAGTCAGTCAGAAATCAATATTCTCTGCTGTTTGGGGAACTGTAGTCCTGATTAGAGAAAGAGGCATGTAAGAAGTCTGCAGAGAGACCATTGCTTCCACACAAAGAACAAGCGTCCTTCTCTACAGCATTCTGCAGCAATGGGACAAACTTTTTTTTTTTAGGTTGTGGCTGCTTTCTCGATAAAACACATTTTAAAACGTTGCACATTTTTTTTGGATGTACCTGAAATTATTTAACTGGTTTTAACTGAAAGTTTATTTAAGTTTTTAAGGCAACAGTAAAACAGTTTAAAGTTTGTTAAATTACTTGACTCCTTACTGATTCTGCTGCTTTTTAGTCTAGGTTTTATGAGCTCAGATTAAACAATATGTATATAACAATCCTGCGCTAGAAACACAAATATATCCTTTAAACGTGAGATAGGATTTCTCTTTAAACCCACAATTAAAGAATATATATAATATGTATATAAATATTAATGCAGCTGACAGACTGGTCAAGATGAAACCAAAAAATATCATATAAAAAACTGCAGCGCACAAGTCAATAATGCAATGTCCACATATATATTGTAATTGGTGGAATCCCAAAGGAGATCCCTCACAGTTGACAGTAGTAACCAAACTTCCACCGTGCAGACCATCACCCGTGACACCAACACACCAAGCCCCTTACCAGAACTCACCGACCCACTGTTACAGAGGGTCAGTGTCAGCCTCAAGTGAACAATCCGATTGGATGGGAACGTCAGCAGTCCCTCACACGCTATAGGAATCCCTTATACGGCTCCAGGGGGGGGGGGGGGGGGTT
>BLSH010417935.1:251678-264837 GCA_018402905.1 Glandirana rugosa | reverse complement strand
CAAGGAGCCGAGAAAAAAAAAGAAAAGTCAATATACCGGCACCTCCTGTAGTGGTTCGGGCTGACTTTTTTTTTGTCAGTGGTGGGGAGGCGGCGCCCAAGCGCCTCTTATTGACAAGCCGCCGCTGGTCCATATAATATTCTGCATTTCCACTCAGAGTTAAAGAAGTGGGATTTTGTGACCCCAAAAACACATTGGTGGTTCTTTGCTCTTTTGCTGTCATCAGTTGAACAGTTAAAGATTCTTAAGACTCTCAATATTTTAATTTTGTACTTGGATTGACCTAGTGCACTCAGTGCCTTAATGATATTCATGCCTAGAATCACCTGTGGTTACCCCCTCCCCAAGGCGCTTGTGAACTCGGCACCCTTCTGACCATGATCCTGCCTCCACAGCTCCATTTTCATCCAAGTAATCCTGATTACTTTGGTGGGGAGCTTACTGGGATCCATGCTGTGTCAGGGCTTATCTTCTTCTAAGGAAAGTATTGCTGAAACTCTAGTTCTGCCAGGGTAGTGACTTGCAAGCCAGTATCAAAAAGAAACTCTTGGACATGGAACCATTTATGCACAACAGGACAGCCACCCATCACATCTTTTACTTGGGGAGTCTTTCCATCTTGCTGCCCCAATGCTTGTCTCCTAATAATGGAGCATTCTAGTTGAACAGGTTCTTCTGCTTACGATTGGGGCAATTGTGGCAGTCTCCCTGATGTGGGGTGGAGTTGGAGAGATTTTTGCTTGTATTTTGGAATAATATAATTTATTTATAATTCCTTCAAATGATTTTATATATTTACACAGATGCACCCACTTACTCTCCATAGGAATCCCACCACTGAGATCTTTCCTGAGCTAACTACAATCTAGGATTCGTCTACCTGCTTTGATGACAGTGAACATGCTTATTACTTCCATTTAGTTTCCCTGCTGTACACCATAATCCTATATTTCGCTCTTTATATCTTACATTTTGTGTTGGTGCTGATTATATTCTTTTATTTTTCATATGTATATATTTTTCACTTTTTGTCACTCCATGTTTTTCTTCTCCCTCTGAACCAACCCCTGGACGAGCTGTGGATTTTTTTTTATTACTTTCCATGCTTTGGATTTAGGTTCCACCTATTTGCCAATCAAGGTTGTGGGGTTCTCAGGGGGGTGATTTTCCCACTATATAAATGTGTATTTTCTATTTGTATTTAAAGCTGTGAGCAAGGCAGTCATCCGCCGAAATGCGTAAGTTTGTACCTGTACCTTATGCACAGCATATTAATAAAGCATCACTGCAAGGATTTTGGAAGTGCTGCCTTTTGTATGCTATGGTTTTGAGGATGTTGAGAGGACATCAAGGCTTGGACACCCATCAGTGTAGGATCCAGCAATCATCAGGTTGAACAGCACACCTGTTCCTGTGAGCGCAGCACACTTGTTTGTCTCAGTCTCTCTGATGATGGCCCAACTCTTCACAACCCCAGCACCAGGGTCAGGAATTCCTGGAAGTGTTTGCCTTTTCCACGAGGGGGCATCTTCAACTTGCCCCTCAGAGTAGTATTCCTTTTTCCTGTTATAAATCAATGTTATCATTAAAAACCTTAGACTCTTGAATGTTTGTTTGACACCCTCATTGGACTGTATGTGGGTGGATTCTCAACTCTGAGTTCTTTCCCTGTTACTAAGGGGTGTCCCTGTTTTGTGAAGTGCTGCCAGACCAGAGACAATGTGCCCAGTTAGAGTTTCAGTGGCCCTTTAAAATCTTAATGCAGTCCCCAATTTGTTCCTAGTTCTTCTGTTTAGGATTGTATTACAGTCTGTGTCCCAAGGATGGAAATTTCCTCTCATTTCCACTCCCAGTAACCAAAAATGTTTGGAAATCTTTCCATTGGAGACCGAGACAAAAATCAAACCAGGAAGGTAAATCTATGACAACATTTTTATTGTTATTTGTGCTTTTCTGTTGCAGTGACACCCCTCCTTTTTGGTATTGGCGTTAAATGGATAAAGGATGAGGGGGTCGAACTTTCCTCATTAAGGTTTCCAACATCAATAGAAATCTGATATAAGTTCCAACCCTTGACCAATCAACCTACAATGTAAAAACGCTATTTCAAGTTGGACTTAGTACAATGCAGTCTAATGCAAATGTGTTGGTTTTATCATCATAATAAGGACAGCCCTACACATAAATCCAGTCTTCAATATAAATACCTTGGTTATCCCTTAATGTAAAATTTGGGTTGTTGACTCCCTCTGGAGGCAGGCTGTAGGATATATGTTGGCCTTCCTGAGGATCATCTTGGTCTATTGCACTCAAAGTCTGAATCAGCTGAAATGCAAATGAAGGATAGAACATGTAAAAATACTGATAGCTGAACTCTATTAAATGCCTTTGTTAAAGAAGCTTAAGCTGTTTGAAGTATATAATACATAACAGACAGTCACAATTCAGAGGAAAATTAACTATCAATTTTACATTTCAGCAAAAACCTTGGAAGGTCAAAGGGAAACATCAACGTTACATTTGAGTAACTCAATTAAAGCTTCAAATTTTGGGGAGTTTATGAATCATTTATTCTATCACTGATTAGGGGTGGCTACATTTAGAAATCCAGGGGATTCTAACAAGAGAAACAAGGCTTCATTTTATAAAATGTACAATGCAATATCTGATCTTTCATATTTGTCCTTACTACTAGTGATTTTTACTGTAATCAAATATGTTTCCATTGAACATGTTTGCTATTGGCCTTTAGCAAAGCTGCCTTTGGGTAATGCAGCCATAGGGCATATGGAGGCTTAGGCTGAGACTAAAAACCATTCCTATGGCTAAAGCACACAATACAGGATGCTAAATCTGAATGTGCTGTCTGTATTGGTATATCAACTTCTGTTGATGACATCTAGTGAATCTATATTCAGAGTAATTTCACACATATTACTTTATACTGTAGCTAATGCTGTTAATTGTGAATTAAAAACAGTAGAATTATTTATTTAAAAAATACTAAAAGAAATAAATTCACAGATTAAAAAAAAAACCTGTTTGCTAAATATGGACACTTTCTTTAATTTGAACTTCAGACAATAATCTAGATCAGGGATATGCAATTAGTGGACCTCCAGCTGTTACAGAACTACAAGTCCCATGAGGCATTGCAAGACTCTGACAGCCACAAGCATGACACCCAGAGGCAGAGGCATGATGGGACTTGTAGTTTTGCAACAGCTGGAGGTCCGCTAATTGCATATCCCTGATCTAGATAAACAGAATAAATAGTAATTAGGAACTGTTTGATCTGCCAAAAGATCTGAACTACTGTTCATTCAGTCCAGAGATTTACACTGCCCTGTCTGACAGCCCAGCCAATGTGTTTGATGCCACTTACAGTTAAGAAATTCAATGGTTCAGAAGAGTTAAAATGCAAACCCACCAAACAGCCTGGGAGTCCTCGAGAGGTAAAGAAGTGCATTTAAGCTTAAGAAGGAGGGTGAAGCTCTGCTTTACTTATACTTTAAGTTGGACTTTAAGTTTTCTTTTGCAGCTAGTAAATAATTCTACTCACACTTGGTATGTATGCTTATTCTATTGATTCTTAGTGTCATTTTTAAATGAAATAATGAAACAGTGGCCAATTATAAACTCCTAATCTAGAAAAAAAGTGTATTGGCCAAAAAGTGTGGAACCTGTGGATTTCAAATTGTCTTGGGGGAAATCTCATTGACTCTATATAAACACTAATTCACTGAAGCATACATGTGGGGTGGTTGGTTTATCCTGTGCGTGGGAGCCCAGCCTGGCCAAAATGTTGAGTCTTTAAATAGATTGTTCTATTCATTTGGATGTTTTTATTTTCTTGACAACACTTATTTGATGTTAAGGTATTTGCCCTTTCGCAAAATGCACTTTCTGTGTTGCCTACACTCTCCTATGCATTGACCCTTGGGAGTGGAGGTATACATTTTCGGTATGCCTACTTTTTACCCACTTTACTAATGCTGGCCATACACTGTACAAAAAATCTGCCAAACCCATTTTCGAAAAACGAACAATCGGCTGTGAGCAAACGATAGTGCTATCACGTAATGACCGATAAATCGTTCAATGGACATACATGAATTCATTTTTTGTTTGTTTTTTAACATATACCTAGTGCAAACAGTTTGGACGGGAAGCACATTAACCTTTCGATTTATCATTCATTTGGATCAAAATTTTGTGCTTTGTTTTTTTTGGCTCAAAAACGTCCCAACCGATTACCGATTTGTTCCCATTAACTGGCCGCAAAACTAACGAACTGTCCGAATGACCGGTTTTCGGCTGATTTTTCATATAGTGTATGGCCAGCATAAGATGCATATTTTTATGTACATATGAGTTGAGTATATCCTTAACCGATTAACCCCAACCACTTTTTATATTCAAGCTAATGTGTTTGTACTATACTGTTATAAAGTAAGCATACCCTTATGGAACAATAACTGTGAAATTCGAGAGTAAATTGTATTTTGTATCAGTTGCTTAGTAAAGACTTATTGAAAAAAAAAATAGTGGCATTTTAGAATGACCAAATTATTAGTTTTTTATTTAAATATATCAGTGTAAATATTGGCAAGCCCAAAGGTGGGCACGAGAATTAGGCCAAAGTGGAATTCCAGGCAAACAGCTAAATACACAGTTTAAATAAATGTATATTGATTGCATTACTCTACAAAGTATTTTAATTCTGTCCAGTCATGCTAATAATACACTCACTTCACTAGTCAGTAAGAATATGTTATGCTACTTCCTGGGTCAACTTTACTGTCATGGGTCAGCTTAGTGCTTGTTGAGTTGATGATTTTGATTAACTGTCAAATCAGACAGAAGAAAGAAGAAAGGTGAAGAAAGGCAACGCTGAGCTGAGAAGCTGAATTACCAAACCAAAAAATAAGTGTATCACCAATTTAATGGTGTAGTGTGAAGGATATGTGTAAATAAGATTATCTATACTTAATTCTTTAGAAAAAGAAAAGAAAAAAACAGCAAACGTATATGTATTTCAACTGTGTAATTAGTGGCTTGTCCAGCATTTCTTATTACTTCTTTGATGACCAGCTTGTTATTGAGTTTTGAAATGGTAAATGCCTTACAACTAACACAAATTTATATTAAATTGCAGCAGATTTATTGATGTACAGTATAAAAAATGAATCTACTCAGGAAGGTCTAGAGATTTACAGACAATCTGCCAATGGGGAAGATAACAGCAGTGTAACAATTTAGGGTACATATATAATTATTTCACAAAGTTTTATGAAACACTATAAATTACTAAAATGACTAATAATTTTTTCATTTTTATTGCTTTACTTTATGTAAGTTAAACGGCATGCTATCTTCTTTCCATCTACCCACTCTTTTTCTTCTATATCACAAGACCCTGCAAAAATCATCTCTATAGTATACATTGTAATTTGTTACTAGGTCACTGTAGTAACCTGTTACATAGTATATACATAATAGTACAAATTATATGAGTTGAATGAGCTGATTATATACATACCTTCCTGTACACATATGGACTTGAATACAACTACTGCTCGGATGTGCATAATGCTGCATAAGGCTGCAGAATATTTTAGCCTGTCATTCATTTTGATAGGCTGCTGACAATGGGCTGTAAATTCCGCCCCCCCCGCCCGCCACTGTCTCCCGAATGCTTAAATAATACTTTTTTTTTTTTTTTTTACCCTGGGTGCATTTGTGTGAGCCCTTAACAATTATCAGTGGGAAAAGTACAAGTGCAAATGATCAAACATGAGTAGAAGGATGCTTTTTTTTATCTTCAAAGGATAACCTTAGCTTATATATAATAGAAGAAAAATCATATGCTGGGGAAATAAAGGTTTCTCATAATCACTGTTCCAGACCATCAACTACATCAGTTTATTCAGGCAGTGTTAATAAGAACATAATGTGCTTCTTTATATTGATCTGTGAACACCTGAAGCAACTACAAAACAAACAAAGTAGATGCTTTAAGCAGGCAATAATTGTCTGTTATAATCAATACTGATTGTGCACAAGCTACCCCTTCTGTTTCATGCAAGGTCTGAGTTGATGGCTGTGAAAATAGGTTGCAATGGCAAGTAAGCTATCAAACTTACAATTGCAAAATTCTAAAAATAACTTACAGACACCATTTTTAACTGACAACCTCAACTATTGCATACATTAATTTTCACAGGACCAAAACAACCAATATTACCCATTGAAAATTGCAGCAGAACTGCAAGCAGCCATCTAAATTCACAATGGTAGTACAAGTGAGTAGACTTATCTTAGCCATTCTGTTCAGTCAGTCTTGTAACTCCTGTCACACAGCATAGCTAGGTCCCTGACCTATCCCTGGTCATCCAAACATTAATTTTTGTTAAAGCTCTGATAAGAGCTAACCAAAACTGTGATTGGATAGTTTATTGGAAGAAGCAATAGCTTACATTGATCCAGGCATGAAAATGAAAGGTCCTCTTATTTATTAAACCTAATATTAACACAAATAAAAAAAATAGGTGCAGAATGTGGAAAATACTTAAATCAAACCCAGACTTCTGGCATGCTCACCTAAGCGGAGATAATGTTACTCATCTTGCTTACAGGATCTTGGGGAGATTGAGGAACCCAAATATTGCTAGAATGTGCTCCTATAGAGGTCATGCAAGGTCAATTCTAAAGGTTTTGTAATAGATACCTACTAAATACTAGATAAAGTGGGACTCTTTCATATCTGCTTACAGTTCAGCTTTAAGAATGCAACAATATACGAAGTGGATAACAGCATGTTAGTTTGAGTAATATACCAAGAATTTCGACTTTCTTTGGTCCATAAAATTTGTAGTGAGTTTTTTCAACCCAACTGATATTGTTAGAAACCATTCTTACCTGTCCAGCTTTTGCATTTTCACACATAAAAGTTTCATAGAATTTTGTGAATACTGGAGCATTATCATTGACATCTAGTATTTTTATTGTAACCGGAACACTTCCAATCTGTGCTGGATTATCTGAAAGATTGAAAAAATTTGAATGTAAATTATGTCCTGAGCTCTGTGCAATAAATGCAAGTAAATCGCAGATTTGTAATGTAAATTACAATTTAGATGTTACAAAAAATCTCCTAAAAATATTCATTGTGGGTTCTTCAAAATATTTACAAGGTATGGATAACATCAAAAAGGAGTGATTATCACAAAATGGACTGTTTGATATTTGCAGAGACAATTGATATTTGCTGCTATTAATTTGGTTCGTTTTAAAGGGGCACTAACATTTCCATTGTATGACAATGATCTGCTGATGTCAGTATAATTTTAATAGTCATTACAGCTTTTAAAATATAGTATTAGTATTTTAACTCAAGGTTTCCGGTTAACTTTAGGAATCCCATTCCATGGCAGCATGGTGGCTAAATGGTTGGCACTTCCTCCTGGCAGCACTAGGGTCGTTGGTTTGAATTCCAATCACGGCACTAACTGTCTGGAGTTTGCATGATCTCCCTGTGCCTTCAAGGGTTTCCTGCAGGTGCTCCAGTTTCCTCCCACACTCCGAAGACATGCTCGTAGGTTAGTTGGCTCCTGTCTAAATTGGCCCTAGTATGTGTACTGTATGTATGAATGTGAGTTAGGGATCTTAGATTGTAAGCTCCTTAAGGGCAGGGACTGATGTGAATGTACAATATATGTAAAGTGCTGTGTAAATGAATGGCGCTATACAAGTACCTGTACTAAATTCTATGATAGGTCTAAATTTAAATGGATCATTAGCTTTTTGGGGCCCCCCAGGTGCATTTGTCACAATGTGAAAATATGCACAGCGTATTTTCTCATTATGTGCACTCGGAAAATGCGTTCCTCAATATGGCATCTGTGCTCCTCCTTGTCTCTTCATTGTTGCAACTGCCATCTTATGGTCTTTTCCAGAGTCAAAAGTCTACTTTCTTCTTATTGGCCAGCCACAGATAATGTAATGCCATGTGCAGGGGAGTTATTTCCTTCCAGCATTTGTGAAATGCCAGTACTGTACACTGCGCTCAGCGTAAAATGGCTGTTCAGTGTGCAATTAGGAACATTTATTTACCAGGAAAGGGAAGAGCTTTTAATTCAGAGACGACTTACAAAGTCATTTCATCTTCAACCTACTCGCTAACAATTAACTTTATGGTTAAAGGTCAATATGTGGATCATACGTTTGTGGGTGTGATAAGTGTATAACACATGAAATAAAGTGACTTTAGCCAGGAATTCATGTGCTGAAACTTCTGGTGCCAAAAGTTCAGAGCTAAAAACAACCTTTTTGAGAATCTGGAAATGAATGAACCATAAAATGTAAACAAATTAAAATACAGCTTCAGCCAAATCCATTTTTCGTTTATTATAGACTTGGATACTAGTAAAAGCAGTTTGCACATATTATACTTACTCATCTCCATTGCTAAAATTGTGATATTATGCCATGCAAGTTCTTCCCTATCCAAAGGTCTTGCTGTCATCAATGCTCCTGTAGTAATGTCAACATAGAAATATCTCCCAGGATCACTGTTTCTGTCAATAGAATATCTGGAAAAAATATTAAAATCTGTTACATATAGTCCACATTTTAAAATTTTAGCTTAGAACAGCCAGCATTTTTTTAATGCAAAAACATTACAATAATTTCAGATTTCAAACAATGTTTTTTTTTAAAGCTGAGTTCCAGACAGATGCAAAGACTTAAATGGATGCAGGTTTATATTCATGAATATAAAAAAAATAAATGCATGATTTTAATTGCAAGCAGTGCAAGTACCTGAAATTGACTTGGTATCAAAATCTGAGAGAGGGAGCTAGCACAAGGAGTCGAGCATTTGTGCTGCAGTGCTCATAAGTCCAAGGCACATGCTCTTAGGAGAAAAGAGCAGAGTGACGGGAGATGAGCGCACCCATCTGATATTTCTACTTTTACTGTCACAGGTTGGTAGACAAGACCTGTAAGTGTTCCTTAACTACAACTAAGAAGCTCAGGTCTTTTGCCTCACCGGACAAGGCTGTGCTGTGTGGCGGCGCAGTGTAGGTCATAGAAATGGATGGACAGAAATACAAATCTTTTGACAGGTAAAACAGCTCTCTTATATGTATTTCATCTGTGTATTTATCTGTTTGCCTGGAGTTCAACTTTTAAAAATGTACTGTCCAGCCAATGAAAAGCCATCGAGACACAGAAGCCAGCTGCCTGAAGATACCAACAGCCGGACAGAGAGCTTTGGAGCCAAGGTGAATATAGTTTTGCTTTAAAATCTATTTTTTTTAATATGGCAAACAGTCATTTTCCAATCTTACCAACTGACTAATTATATGGTACTTCTGCTTTGCTTTATTTGAAATGACAAGACAGTTGTCATTGAGTTCCTCCAATTCATGAACACTAAATGATCTGTGTACTGTTGCAGGTCTAAGATAAATTGTACAGGGACTTATACTTGTAAATAATTTTTTTCAGCACATTCTAATTTCATGATATTTGAAGGTCAATCTAGTATTGAGATTATGATTATTATGCTATATTATTAAATAATGCCATGCTGTAGAAGCAATACATTTCTTATGAATTTCCCATTTTTCTCTCTTAATAACCAGACCTTGAATTTAGATTAGTTTTCTTCTGCAAGCCACAGAAGAATCATCATTATATTCCAGCGAAATATTAAATTTACCAGTGTAGGAATGCAAAGTTCACAGTCCAGGACACACAGGTTGTTTCATAACTCTAGTTAACTATTGTTTTTTAAAAAGTTATGTGTTTCTGTTAATTAAAGCTACTCCTGCGTACTGTGGATAGGTGATCTGGTAAATTGCTATATGGCTGACTGGTCTTGGGGAAAGAACTGATCACCAAGATTGTATTTGGCAAATGATCAGTACTTTACTGTTGGGTTAACACTTATAGCCAGAGATGTCTGCCTACTACGTTAGTATGCATTTTAGGTCAATTTGAGAAAGCAGTCTTTGCCAGTCCTGTGACCACTATTTCATGTTTACAGGAACTTTCAACTGCCAAATTATGCGCACATAAGTAAATAACATTTACATTTCTACTGCCCGTTCGTAATCTTTTAGCCTAAACAAAAAAAACAAAAAAAATAAAAACACTTTCTAAAGCGAAATTCGCTCATCTAACTCTGATATTTGTGTCTCTCTCTCTCACCAACTCTGCTTATGGAAGCTGGGGGGTGGTGATCCAGTACTGCAGTCTCTGCCCAGCTGTGCAGTCTTCTGCATTAGAAAAATTGCACTTCACCCAGGCAGCAACAGAGGCAGATCTAGGGCCTAGTACATTATGTTACTATAGATTTAGGTGAATCTTTTAGGCTTTTAGGTAGCCTTTTTCAGCCAGTTAGTTAGAGAGTGGTGGGTAGGGGTAGGTTATGTATCTGCTGGGGGAAAGAGGAGCCTGCCTAAAGAACAGCTTTAAACTAAATGTGTCTTAAACAAATCTGGGTTATTCTAACTAACATATGATGGAAAATGCTTAAGCTGAGATTACTTTAAGAGGAAACTGCATGTAAAAATGATCAGCACAGAGTTATAGGCAGCTGAAGTTATAGGCAAATCTTGATAAATACTGTAAAAGTCACATTTTGACCTTTTTGTTTTGGGTGGCCTCAATGAATAGTAGGAAGCACTGGGAGGCAGAAGGAACATAGCCAAGCTTGACTTTTACCTGCAAGGTTGATATCTAATATATAATCTGACATGCATTTCTCAAAGAAGCTAATTTCCATATAGGTCCCTTTCTCTTGAGCAGTAATTCACACCAGAGAGTTGATTAAGAGTCAAGATTGTAATTCTAGGGCTTGATTTAATAAAACTGGAGTGTGCAAACTCTGGTGCAGCTCTGCATAGAAATCAGCTTCCAGACTTTATCGTAAAAACTTAAAGTGGTAGTAAGCCCTCCTATCATTTTCAGCCAAGGAAGCTGTCATCTTGGCCTCTGTTTAATTTCCAACTGCCATGATGCTGCACATGTGATCAGCTTTGACACCAGCCATTGGATGGTTTGACAGTTTGGTTTAGAACACAACCAATGGGAGTGTTACATTTCCGGCATGTGCCCGAAATGTAACTGGCTGTTAAATTGTTAAATGGATGGGTTTACTACCGCTTTAATTGAACAAGCTGAAGTTAAAAGTTTATTGGCTACTATGCACAGCTGCACCAGATTTTGCACTCACCAGTTTTTGTAAATCAACCCCTAGAGATCAAAATCTTGATTTGTTGCTGCTTTGTTACACATCTATACCACTGCCTTGGGTTATCACCATCAACTGGAACACTTTTAATGCTTGTGAGCTGTGATCATTTATTAACTTCTCGTGTTTTATTATACAATATTGCAGACATTGCTCTAAAGATCAAAGAGTGGAAACAGTGTTTTATAAAAAAAAAAGGACTGTGGCCTTTGCGGACACAGTTCAGATAAAATGTCATCCAGTTTGGGTTTACATCTACTTTAAGGGTCCTTTCACACTATAAGTTCCCAGGTTCCTCAACAGATGGTGTTGCCTGTTCAGAATGTTGGATAGAAGAACAAGGCAGGTTCAAAATTAAAAATTCACCCTGCTTTATAACAAAAAGTTATTTCTGTATGCTAACACTGCTGATAGGAGATGCCTTCTTATTACTGCAAGCCCTTCAGGTGCTTTGTATGTGCCCTGTTCATAATGCATTGCTGGTGTGATGTGAGGTGCTGAAAAGTGTTGCATTTTTCTGCTGTGAATTTGGATGGTACTGCATGTCCCCACAGTGCATCACCCCTTCACCCATCAAAAGAGACACCAGCCCGCATGCTAAAATGGAAAGTTTTAGAGTGCAGCTAGTGTGAACAGGCCCTATGCGTAAAATGTATGTTAAGCTTACCTCCAGGGTACCCTCCAGTAGATCATTTGCTTTAAAGGACAAGTTCACCTTTGTAGAAAAAATAATAAATGCACACATTTTTGCAGAAAAAAAAGTGCATTATTTTTTTTCCTGCAGGAGCAGACATGTTCTTCAACTTTCAACCTCTGTATGGGCTTTCTGAAATCCAGATGATGTGTCAGTGGACTACAAAAATGCTCGTTAGTGCACCCGCAGCCCATTAAAACTATGCGTTTGTCTGCAGTGGTGTCAGATGGTACATGAAGTTTATTAATTTACAGGAATCTGTGAATAATTGATGTGGCAGTGTAGGCAGAGCCCTGCACAGGCATGCTGTATTTGAAAAGTGACAGCGGGTGCTGGGAGAAGAATTCCCATTCACTGTAACAGGAGTGGGGTTGGGATCAGGGGGAGAGGAGACAGGAGCTTGAACATGTTATATGTTCTACCCTAAGTACAGGTGCAACATGTAACCAAAGGTGAACTCATCCTTTAAAAAAATCAGATCTCATTCTCTCACTGCCTAGCACACTTTTGGTCACTGTCATCTGCTTTGCATGGTTTTTACTGTAGTATTTGACTCTTTAGAATTCAATGGAGATATCCTTTTTTTCCTAAGCATGCTGAATTGCAGAATACAGGAACTGTAAGCATTCCAGGCAGCATGAGTCCAGTATTGATAGCTTTTAGAACAACTTATATGTTGGCAGACACTATGAGGGTAAATGTAACTTACAATTTCACCATAATAACTCTAAAAATAGATTTTATGGAGTTCTTAAATTGGTATTAAACCCAAACCCAAAAAATGTCATATATTGCAGCTTACCAATCATTAGATGTAGCTTACCAATCATTAATTATGATGGCTGCATTAGTTCCCTTTTCTTTAGGCGTTTTCCCTCTGTTTTCACCTGATGACCTGCCCAGTAAGACCCATTCTGTATTAGAGTGCCCCCATTCTAAATCAAGGAGCACAGGGGGCATCATTGGACAGCAACATTGTCAGTCTCGGGGGAGGGGAGTTTCAGATATACTTACATATTTAACCACTTGCTGACCGCCCGCCGCAGCTTGACGGCGACAAGGTGGTTCGTTATCGTGAACCGCCGTCACAGGACGGTGGCCGCGATGACTAGCATTGTGACTGTTCGGGGGGGGGCAGGGAGCAGGTGCGGCGGACTCGATCGCTGCCAGCTACGACACTGCCGCCAAGTGCTATTGCTTGG
>BLSH010417935.1:230265-245100 GCA_018402905.1 Glandirana rugosa | reverse complement strand
GTATCACGAAATGGTCCTAAATTAAAAAAGCGCACTTCGATGTGTGGGTTGGAACCTTCAATCTTTAGTGTGTAGCTTTTCTTGCTTTCAAAATCTAGTGGCTAAAAAGCAAAGTTGCATTGTAAATATTACAGCTTTTTGGAAAGTGAATTAAAAGATGCTATTGAGAAACATTTGTTAATTCAAATAATTGGGTGCTACACTCAACAAGCCTAAATAAGATGAAGTTGGGTCTGGTGTACAAGATTGCCCCAGTCTCTTGGTACTAATGATTAAGTGCCAAGCATTTTAGGTGTAAATATTCCCCAGTGCACACGTTTTAATCATCCAATCGCATGCAAGTTTGGATGTAAATTTGTATCAGTGCCTATGTATCATTATCTAATGCTGTACACTTTCAGATCTATGTGGTCTATTGTTATTTGTTCCCTTGAATTGGAACTGAACTCATAAAGCAAAGATTTGGTATGTTATAAGGAACATCTGAAAATGTTAATTGTGCCTAAGAAGTACTCTGAAAATGTAGCCTTTGTCTGGAATTTCTCCTGAAATATATCAGTACACTTCCTGGTATGTGAGGGTGCCTAGGCACAGCCTACAGCCTCATAGGTGTACTGTATATCTGCAGTGTGAGATCTAAGACATTAATGCCTCTGAAGGCTAGTAAGAAACTTGGAATGAGATTTGGCGATGACACCACTGTACTGCTCACTGTTCTCCTTACTGGAGGCTCTGACATGAGGAAGCATAACCCTGCCTCTACTAAGATGGTCACTTCCACACAGATATACAATGCAGAACAAGGCATGTTAGACCAGTAATGGACAAAAGTCAGCTTGAGGGAGACCACAGGCTATTTCCTGTAGTCCTGTCCTAGAATAAGGATGCTGTTTCTCCATAGGTGAGTACGGTAAGTAATAGTTGTTACCCTAGAAAGTTAATCAATTTACTGGTATGATCTCCAGGGAAAAATAATGAAAAAAAAAAAAACTGGATTGGTAATGATTACTAAGCTGCAATATATGCATTCTTGCTGTGTTTATATATGCTTTAATGCTCCAGTGAGCGCTGGAAGGGCAAGGCAGAGAGCCGGTGACTGACAGTCATTGGATCGCTGCTCATTGAAGGCTGAGAACCATGCAATCAGCTGTCTTTAATCGCTTTGTTTTCAGTCTTAGAGACGGTAGGGGACAGTTGCTGCATCGGGTCAATGCTGCATCCATCTAGGTGAGTATAACTATATTTTTACAAGCCAATTCTTCTTTGGTAGTCATGGAAACCTAAATGGTTAAAAATCATACAACACAATAACAAAAACAAAAAAAAAGGCTAATTTTGGCTTCATACAGGCCATCATCAAATTTCCCCTTAGTTTAACCGGCTTACAACCGGCCCATAGCCAAATGACGGCTACAGGGCGGTTGCTTAACTCTGGGATGCAATGACGTCCTTCCTGGGGCGCGCACTCGGGAACATCCGTGACTGATGGGTCCAGAGGACCCGGCGCTTTACGGATCACGCTCAATGGCCGCTTGCAGCGGGCCTTTTACCATGTGATCGCTCCGTCAAATGATGGAGCGATCACATGTAAACAAGCAGGCGGAAGTTCCGGCTTTTCTCTCCCCTCTCCACACCGATCGGTTCAGTGTGAGAGGAGAGGGGAGAGAGCAATGCAGAAGTGCTGTGGGCAGAGGATCTGAAGTGCCCACAGCGCTGCTATGTGCCATTCTGCACCCCCACCATCCATGCTCACCCACCCAGCCATCCATGCTCACCCAGCCATCCATGCTCACCCATCCGTCCATGCTTACCCACCCAGCCGAGCTCACCCACTCATCCGTACTCACCCATCCATCTGTGCTCACCCACCCAGCCATCCATTCTCAGCCAGCCATCCATCCATGCTCACCCAGCCATCCATGCTCATCCACCCAGCCATCCATGCTCACCCACCCAGCCATCCATGCTCACCCAGCTATCCATGCTCACCCACCCAGTCATGCTCACTCACCCATCCGTACTCACCCATCCATCCGTGCTCACCCATCCCCATCCATGCTCATCCATCCCCATCCATGCTCAGTCATCCCCATCCATGCTCAGTCATCCCCATCCATGCTCACCCATCCCCACCCATGCTCAGTCATCCCCATCCGTGCTCACCCATCCCCATCCATGCTCAGTCATCCCCAGCCGTGCTCACCCATCCGTGCTCAGTCGTCCTCATCCATACTCAGTCATCTTCATCCCTGCTCATCCATCCCCATCCGTGCTCAGTCATCCTATCCATGCTCATCCATCCCTATCTGTGCTCATCCATCCCCATCCGTGCTCAGTCATCTCCATCCGTGCTCAGTCATCCCATCCATGCTAAGTCATCTCCATCCATGCTCAGTCATCCTCTTCCATGCTCAGTTATCCCCATCCGTGCTCATTCATCCCCATCCATGGCTCATTTGTGCCTCATTTATGCTCATCCATACCACATCAATTCTCAAAGACCAAATAATATGCACTTATTTGGGGTTTTTGTTACCAAAGATATGTAACAGTATAAATTTTGGCCAAAATTTATGAAGAAAAATTACTACTTTGCAAAATGTTATAACAGAAATTAAGAAAAATGCATTTTTTTACAAAATTTTTGGTCTTTTATTTATAGCGCAAAAAGTAAAAAACCCACTAAAAGAAAGCTCTATTTGTGTGAAAAAAAGGACAAAAATTTCATATGGGTACAGTGTTGAATGACTGTAATTTTCATTCAAAATGAGAGAGCACTGAAAGCTGAAAATTGGTCTGGTTGTTAAGGGGGTTTAAGTGCCCAGTGGTCAAATGGTGGAGTAGTATAACCAAAGCTATTTTGGCTATGCTTCTCTTGGGGATCACAGGAGTGCATTGGGTTCTGCACTCCTGTGACCCATTTATAGCTGACAGCGGGCAAAAGTCCACTGTCAGCTGAGGTCACTTAGCCGAGCCAGGCTAAAGACATTCGGGATCCACCCACATACCTGGATCGGCAGCTGGCTCAGCCTTTCAATGAGCCACTAAGAGCCTGAGCCAGCTGCTCCCTTCAAAGCCCAGTGCTCCAGTGAGCGCTGGAGGAGCAAGGCACTGTCAGTCACCGGCTCTCTGCTCATTGAAGGCTGAGAACCGTGTGATCAGTGGTCTTTGATCACTTTGTTTTCAGTCTTAGAGTCGGCAGGGGACAGTTGCTGCATTGGATCAATGCTGCATCCATCTAGGTGAGTATAACTAAAGCCATACTTATCTTTTATAATAGAATTCCATGTTTAATTAGATTTTAAATAGTTTGTTTTGGCCAAGTTGGCCCAAATTAGCTTTTTCTATTACATAATGTGGTCACTGTGTGTGCTATATTATTCTGTTAGCATTAGCTGTAGCATTAGCTACATACGGTAAGTGGCACTGTGTTCCACAGCAGTACAGCAGCAGATGAGAAGTTGCTTGTACTGCTGCCTAAACATAGCTATGCTTACTGTATGTAGCTAATGCTACTACGATACAATACAGCAGCCACAGCAGCTACATAGTTATGTAATAGAATTCGTTTTTTTGGGCCAGCTTGACGTTCACACCTCAAACATTTGAACTCCAATTTACTTTTAAATAATTATTCAGTGGCTTGACATCTGTGATATACCACTTCAATATTTTACTGTTTGATCAAGAAATGTAATGTCTTTGGTTTTACTGCTGGCTAATTTAGCACAATTTATATTTGACACTAGTGTGATAATATTATCTCATATAATACTTTAGTTACATTCTCACTCTGTGCAGAAGCAATTCTCCATCTGCCTTTATCGAAGCCAGTTTCTTCTAACCATAATTAGCATTCACGGATCTTCGAGCTCCAATTAAAAAAGCATGGGTTTTACTGGTTTATAAATAATCCATGCTTTTTTTTATTACTGTTTATAGAAGACTAGAGTAAAAACTGTGTGTTAAGCAAAGGCAAGTATTGATAAAATCAGTCTAACAGTAGGCAGTTAATCTGTCCTGTATCTCTAAAACATATAAACACCAATCAAAGAGCTTTCCTACTGGAAACAACATGTTTACGGAATCACAATTTCCAATTATAGAGAAACCAGTTCTGATGTCCTAGGCAAATATATAACAAATTATCAAATATGAATTATATATCAAATTGAGGGAAATATGTTATGCAACCTTAAATGATTAGTAAAATCAGGACTCACTTCAAACAAGATTATTTATGAAATGAATATGTTTTAAGTCTTAACTGTTAACTAAGATGGAATTCAAATTGCTCAGCTTTATTGGAGACCTGTTTTTATATAACATACAGTATATTCTTTAATAAAAAAGTAAAAATGTAACATTGTGTACACATATCTGTCTTTTTTTGTATTAAAGTATATCTAAAGCCAAACTTTTTCTTTGTTAGTTAGTTTTGGATAGAGTGTTTTTTTTTATCATTATCTCCTTCCCTTTACAGAATTTCACTCTCTGTTTGTTCTGGTGACCAATGTCAGTGAGTGAAAATCCAAAGTTTTGAGTTGTCATTAGAACGGGACTATTGTAAAAATCTTCCAATCTTTCAAACCTTCCAACTTTTTTGGTAGTAACTGGATTTGCTTCATGTTGTCTCTAAAATGTCACACACATGGGTTTTAACCATTCCCCACTCAAAATAAAATGAATTCAGTTATACTTTAACCTTCATTTGTACATCAATAGACCAGTACAAGATTCAGAATCCAACCATATGTGTGCTTATGAAGCAGGTTTATTGAAGAGAAAGGTGGGAACAAATAAGAAGCCCTTCTTTCATATAATGCCTTCCTTTAATATCATGAATAGTTAATGCAACAGAGGTGGTGGTGAGAGAAAGAAGTTTCCCCATGCAGTTGTAATAGGGCTGAAGGGGTTCTGCTGTGTAATGTACGCTCACTGGCCACTTTATTAGGTTCACCTGTTCAATTACTTGGTAACACAAATTGCTAATCAGCCAATCACATGGCAGCAACTCAATGCATTTAGGCATCTAGACGTGATGAAGACAATTTGCTGAAATTCAAACCGAGCATCAGAATGGGGAGCAAAGGAGATTTAAGTGACTTTGAACGTGACATGGTTGTTGGTGCCATACGGGCTGGTCTGAGTTTTTTTTTTAAAACTGCTGATCTACTAGGATTTTCACACACAGCCATCCCTAGGGTCAGAGGAGAATGGGTAGACTGGTTTGAGATGATAGAAAGGCAACAGTAACTCAAATAACTACTTGGTACAATCAAGATATGAAGAATGCCATCTCTGAACACACAACACATCAAATCTTGAAGTAGATGGGCTATAGCAGCAGAAGACCACACCGGGTGTCACTCCTATCACCTAAGTACAGGAAAATGAGGCTACAATTCGCACAGGCTCACCAAAATTGGACAATAGAAGATTGGGAAAGTATTGCGTGGTCTGATGAGTCTTGATTTCAGCTACAAAATTCAGATGGTAGGGTCAAATTTGGCATAAATATCATGAAACCATGAATCTATCATGCCTTGTATCAATGGTTCAGGATGGTTGTGGTGTAATGCTGTGGTGGATAGTTTCTTGGCACACTTGGTCCCCTTAGTACAAATTAAGCCTTGTTTAAATGCCACGGCCTACCTGAGTATTTTTGCTGACCATGTCCATCCTTTTATAACTACAGTGTACCCATCTTCTGATAGCTCCTTCCAGTATGATAATGCACCATGTCACAAAGCTCAAATCATCTCACCACTGGTTTCTTGAACATGACAATAAGGTCACTGTACTCCAATGACCTCCACAGTCACCAGATCTCAATCCAATAGAGCACCTTTGGGATGTGGTGGAACAGGAAATTTGCATCATGAATGTGCAGCCAACAAATCTGCAGTGACTGCATGATGCTATCATGTCAATATGGACCAAAATCTCTGAGGAATGTTTCGAACACCTTGTTGAATTTTTGGCACAAAGAATTATGGCAGTTCTGAAGGCGAAAGGGGGTCCAAGCAATTACTAGCAAGGTGTACCTAATAAAGTGGCCATGAGTGTAGATTTCCATAGGTGGCTTGTGGTCTCTCTACAGTCAGTTTACTAAGAATGTTGGCAGTGTGATTTTTGAATATAAAACCCAGGAGTTGTAACTGGAGCAAATGTCTCATTTTCGGCTCATCTCTAGTCAAGAACATCATCGTCTGTGTTGTGCAGTGGCATGTTAGTAGTTACACGCTAATAGCCCCATGTGTATGCTTAAAATGAATGCATTTCCTAAAAGAGAAGATCACTGTTCACTACTACAGCAGATAGCAGCATAAATTATTTTTATAGTAACTTAGTTGTAGTTGCTGGCATTTAGAAAAGGAATTACATATTTTATTTAATAGCATTAAATAATTTATCTTTAAATAAGCATTTGTGACAGGAGACTCCTCTCTTGGGTCCTGGTTAGCATTTTACTCTCATTCCTATTAAATTTATACCCTCCATATGGAGGATGCTGTCAATCATAGCAAAGGCGCTAAAATAAAAAAAAGAACAAGCTGCCAGATTTAATTAGTTTCTCAGCTACTCTGTAGACCAACAGACCAAACTGCAAGTGGCATTTCCTATGCTAGATTCACGCAAAACTAACAACATGGAAAATGGATGAAGTAGTTGTTTATGTGTTTTTGCTTTTAAACATACTTGTTTATTTATGATCTTTATTTTTAAGCCACATTTATGCTAGAATTGAGTACTCTGACTCTATCGCTAATTCTGTAAATTAATGATATTGATTATTTTTTAAATTATGTTTTTAGCTATCATAAGCTGTACATATGTTATCATGATTGTGTGAGCATCATGCACATACAGGGGTTGATTTACTAAAGAGAAATGGGCTGTTCACTCGCAAGGGAAATTGCATTTTGAAAGGGAATGTGCCCCAGTGCTTAGTGAACATGGTAAAGCTTTGCTGAATTACAGCATTCAATCATGTGCAAACAAAAAATGCTGGTTTTTTAAAAGTTTCCTTGCACAGGACTGGGTATTCTAACAAAGTGAAATTCTACCATTCATTAAGCTTTGGGGACAATTCCTTTGAAAAGTGGACAGCCTATTTGCTTTTAGTAAATCAACCTCATAGCAATTATTATGAGAATATGCTTGGGATATTTAGTCTAGTTTTCAGGTCCAACGATGTGACAGTAAACTTGAATATTATTTAGTAACTTTTAATAATCAGTAAAAGTCCTTCCCGGGGAGAGGGGGGGGGCATGTAGGTGATTGATCATAGTTCCCCTACAATGTATATGCTCTCCAGGGCCTTCCTCCTTCCCCATATCTTCATATGTGTTTTCTCTCCCTTCCAGGAATGTGACGCAAGACATCTCCCCCTTCAACCCCCTTACTTCCTCCCTTTTTTTTCTTCTTCTCCTAAAGGATGATTGGCTTTAAACCCCTTGCCAACTACCTAACGTACATGTACTGCGGCAGGTCGGCTCTATTGCGCAAAATCAAGTACCTGTATGTCATTTTGTGCAATAGCCATTAGGGGGCATGTGTGCGCTGCCGGCGGGGAGTGATCGCATGCTGATTGGACAGAGGGGGGCCAATCAGTGGGTCCAGTGAATCCGATGTCCGCTGGCCACCCGCGATCTTTCCTGAGAGAGGCTGAACTGGGGTGTAGACAAAACAGATCACCGTTCTCACAGGGATAAGATAGAGATCTTATGTTCCTGCTAAGGAACACAGATCTCTGTCTTCCTCCAATCAGAGCAACCCCCACACAGCTAGCAAGCACCCCCTAGGGGCACATTTAACCCTTTGATCGCCCCTGATGTTAACCCCTTCCCCGCCAGTGTCATTAGTACAGAAACAGTGCATATTTTTAGCTCTCATCATTGTAATAATGCCACTGGTCCCCAAAAAAGTGTCAAAAATGTCCGATTTGTCCACCGCAATGTCGCAGTCCCACTAAAAATCACTGATTGCCGTCATTACTAGTAAAGTAAATTAAAAATAAATCAAAATGCCATACAAATATCCCATAGATTGTAGATGCGATAACGTTTGCGCAAACCATTCAATATACACTTATTGGGATTTTTTTTACCAAAAACATGTAGTAGAATACATATTGGCCTAAACTGATGAAGAAATTTGTTTTTTCACATTTTTATATTGGATGTGTTTTGTAACAGAAAGCAATAAATATTGTTTTTTTTTTTCAAAATTGTCGCTCTTTTTTGTTTATAGCGCAAAAAATAAAAACCACAGAGGTGATCAAATACCACCAAAAGAAAGCTCTATGTGTGGGGAAAAAGGACATTTTGGATACATCGTTGCATGACCGTGCAATTATCAGTTAAAGTAGCGCAGTGCCGTATTGCAAAAAATGGCTTGGTCATTAAGGGGGTAAAACCTTCTGGGGCTGAAGTGGTTAATCAGTACTACACTCACTAATCCTTTCCCATAGACCATTGCATTAGCCACCCTTACCCCTGCTGCTTGAAGGGGAAGAGTGATTTAGATTTAACATTTGGTTTCTCTTTTATTTATTTGTATTATTTTACTCAATATATGTTTATCGGCCCTTCACATTGGGACATTTGAGTGTATATCTCTATCTTTGCATTTTGTAACTTTGTACTTTGGATCTATGTTGTTAACTATCATATGCCTACTCTCTGTACAACAAAAAATTTTTTTTGCTTTGCTCAAAGAGAAGCTGTATCCCATTTTTTGGTGAGTGCATCATTTAAAATTGAAGACCAGGCAAACAGCTAATACATAGATGAAATACATATAAGTATGCTGTTTTACCTGCCAAAGGGTTTGTATTGCTGTCTATTCAGTCCTGAGATTTACACAGCCTCGTCACAAAGCACAGCCAGGCAGATGACACCACTTTCCCTGCTAAAGTTAAGATATGCCGTGGTGTTCTCTCTCTGCTTTTAAGTTGCTGACTAGACAAAAAAGGAGCAGCAAGGGTTATCTCTCTGCTCACGCATACTGTTGGCAAGCTTCTTGGTAGCACATTTGCATGTAGCACACCTGACTGGCACTCAGTTCTACCCCTCCTTCTCTCACTCTGAGCAAGGGGGGCTAAGGGAGGTTCATATCAGGTTTAACTTACTCAAGTTGAATTTAAAGATACAAGTAATAATTAATTAATGAATACATTGCTGAATTAATGTGTCTTTTACATCGGCCCAGATGTCATGTTTAAGGCCCCATTCACACCTGAAGCTCCAAAATGCTCAACATACAAAATACCATGTTATCATTTGTGCCCATTCACACCACAACATAGTGTCACCCGAAGCTTGAAGCTTGTAGCTCAAAAATAACCTGAAAAAACTGCTTGCATGTACATGAAAAAAAAAATAGGACAAACACCTTAATGCACAGATTTATTCCCTAGTAATTAGCTTTCTATTGGCTAAAAATAATTAAAAAATGCTCAAAGTCTTAGACCCCATACACATTATAAGATTTTCTGCAGATTATTGTCTTCAGATTTACCAAAACCATGCAGTGCAAGGGCCTGCCTGATTGCATGCCAATTGAAACTCTTAAGGTTTGACCTCTTATTATATGATTTTGGTAAATATGAAGGAAAAAATCTGCAGAAAATCCAATAGTGTGTATGGGGTCTTCAACAACCGCAAAAATGAGCAAAAACACCTGTACAAAAAAAGCCTGCAAAACAACCAAAGATGCTCAGCTAATAAAGTAATTAATGCAAAGCTCACTTTAACCACTTCAGCCCCGGAAGGATTTCCCACGTTAGGACCAGAGCACTTTTTGCGATTCGGCACTGCGTCGCTTTAACTGACAATTGCACGGTAATGCAACGTTGTACCCAAACAAAATTGGCATCCTTTTTTTCCCCGCAAATAGAGCTTTCTTTTGGGTGGTATTTGATCACCTCTGCGGTTTTTATTTTTTGCGCTATAAACAAAAAAGAGCGACAATTTTGCAAAAAAAAAAAAAAACTATATTTCCTACTTTTTGCTAAAATACATATAAAAAAAAAATATAAAAAAACAAATTTATTCATCAGTTGTGGCCAATATATATTCTTCTTCGTATTTGTGGTAAAAAAACAAAATCAGCGTTTATTGATTGGTTTGCACAAAAGTTGCTGCGTTTACAAACCATGAGAATTCATTTATGGCATATTGCTATTTTTTTTTTTTTTACTGGTAATGGTGGCAATCTACGATTTTTAGTGGTACTGCGATATTGTGGCGGATATGTCGGACATTTTTGACACTTTTTTGTGACCAATGACATTTATACAGTGATCAGAAATTTAAATAGCCACTGATTACTGTGTAAATGTCACTGGCAGGAAAGGGGTTAACCTGCAGGGGGCAATGAAGGGGTTAACTGTGTTCCCTGTATGTGTTCTAACTGTGTGGGGGCGGGGCTGGCAGGGGCATAACAGATCTAACTGATCCCAGTGACAGGGGTCAGTAGATCTGTCATGTCCCCCCTCACAGAGCGGGGAACCGCCAATGTAAACACGGTTTTCTGCTATTGTAAGCAATCACGTGTCGTCGGTGGACATCGAGTCTGCCCGACCCGCTGCCACACTCCTGGAGCTCATGGCTGGCACGACAGCGTTCCGCCGGTGGCGCGTGCTCACCCCCTAGCTGCTGGTGCACACATCACCGTTTATAGACGGCGATTTGCGTTATGCTGCCACCTTGCAGCAGTAAATGTACGCGACGTGGTCTGGAAGTGGTTAAAGCCACTTTTTTTACTTGACTTTTTGCTTACTTACTGCTCCTTATTTCAGGAACACAAATATACAGGTGTGCAGACTGTGGTGGCCATTGATCTTTATAATAGTGTCTAGGATCCTTACTAAACATATGCAGAGTTAAAGCGGTAGTAAACCCATGCATTTAACAGGTTAAAAAGCAGTCACATTTCCGGCACGTGCCGGAAACATAACTCTCCCATTCAGAGGCGTAACTAGAACCTTCAGGGCCCCGGTGCAAGAAATTATGAAGGGCCCCCCCTGACCCCTGGCCACAGCCCTTCCCTCTTCCAGCTGATCCTCAGGCCCTTTACTCCCATTGCGGGTCCCTTTACTATGGTCCTGCAGCAGGCCCCTTTTCTGCCATCTTGGTTCCTCTAAATGCCATCCCCACCATCCCTCCTATTCAGGTGTACAAGGGAGGCACATGGGCCCCCTGGAGCATGGGGCCCGGTTGCAATCGCAACCCCTGCAACCCCTATCGTTACGCCCCTGCTCCCATTGGTTGTGCTCTAAACCAAACTGTCAAACCATCCAATGGCTGGTGTCATAGCTGATCACATGTGCAGCATCATGGCAGTTGTAGATTAAACAGAGGCCAAGATGGCAGCTTCCTCGGCTGAAAATGATAGGAGGGTTTACTGCCACTTTAACATACTAAGCCACCTAAAAAGTGTATCTACTTATCAATCAAATTGAGCAAACTGACTGATTTGCATTTGAGAGAGAGGAACAATGAAGCACAATTACTGTACAGTGCTCCATGGGAGAAAGCAATCCTGTGAATTTAACAAACAAATCTGGCTACTACATGCACACATACAATTGAAAACACTTTAAGGCCTCATGCACCCTGGATGTTATAGTAACATTATAAAAACACCAGTAGCTTTGCAGTGAGTTTTTCAATGTTTTTCAGCGTTTTTTGCAATAGCGTTTTTTAGTGTTTTAATTATTTTTCTTTGTAAATGAATGGCATCAAAAACGTTAAAACGCTGGTGAGTCACGTTTTTGAGCATTTATCTGCATTTTTTGAAGTTAGAGCGTTTTTACAGCTGAAAAACTCCTCTCAGAACCCACTAGTTTTGGATTTTTTTTTACAGCCAAAAAATGCCCCAGCCAAATACAGTTCATAACAGCTTATATGTGCATGAACACATAGGATAACATGCAGGAGAGTTTATTGACTGTAGAAAAAAACGTCTGAAGCCATAAGCAGCAGCTGTAAAAATGTCCAAAAACGTCTTGTGTGCATGATGCCTAAACAAGAACATTGTTTTTTTTCAATTATTAGAAGACATCAATACGATTTGTAACATTGGGCTGATCAATGATCTCCTTATATCTGCAGCCACGCCACTCTTTCGTATCAGTGGTCATCCTTTGAAAAAAGTGTTACATTTCATATTGAATATAAAGAATGAATAAATAAATCATATAATACAAAGAAATAATATAAATATCTTGAAGGGCTCATTCACACCAGCTTTGGTCTCTGAATATCCTCCTTATCAACTCGTGATGTCATCGGTTGTTGGTATGATGGTGGCTAGAACACCATAATGGTGCATAATGAAAACCTGTGGCTTTGTGTAACTAACCACACGCTTGATCCACCTGCTGGCTTGTGTACAATTTTTGGGAAATTTTTAGGCATTTTGCAAGGCACCCCTGAAGAAACCTCAAGGAACCCCTGAAGAAACCTCAAGGCACCCCTGAAGAAACCTCAAGGAACCCCTGAAGAAACCTCAAGGCACCCCTGAAGAAACCCCAAGTGCAGAAAAAGCTGCCCTAGGGAACAATATTCAGTCAAACACATGACTCTGTAACTTACGTTTACTAAAACAAATAGAAAAATATATGAAATTGTTATATTTAAAGCCATTGTTTCCATTAGGTTTACATTTTGATGATGTATCAAATATGAAAAACTAAAAGATGGAATTTTATGACTTAGAATTGTTGGAAAGGGACATGGAAAAAAAGTGACTTGTATATTTAAAGCATGTATATAGAGACTTGACATGCCTTGTTTTTAAAAAAAAAAATAAAGTTATTACCTTTTTTACTGAGAGAACTCCTACTTGGTATGTAGCATCTGTTGTCACATCAAACATCTCAAGTCCATCGCCATCTATGATGGTGTATTTCATTTCTGCATTCACTCCTTCATCCTGATCCATGGCTAGAATCCTTCCAACTGTAGAATTCACAGGGGCTGATTCTAAAACATTCATTTGGTAGTGTTCTGATGGAGATCAAAGGAAAGGACATTAACACACATATAATGTACATACACAACAGAAATGGTGACTTCCAAAGAAATAGACCTTTAAAAAGTTATGTAAAATGTGGTGCCGTTTAGAATTATTTAGTAGGTAAAATATATTCAGTGATGTTTAGAGAATACAATCAATCTGTCAAATCCCAGTTCATATTTAGGCTGGAGTTGCATCCTTCATGGTACTTTAAATATAAACCAGCTTCCCTTGTACCATTCTTCTTCCTGTCTCAGAGGCAGGGGAGGGCTGGCAGCCTTAGGCCTGGGGGGCAAGTCCAGTCAAGTGGCCCATTGAACCACCGAATCAGCTCCCCATTCATGCCCATCTGGTTTTAGTATGGCTATTGATGTTATGAAGCAAGACAAATATGATTCAATGTGGTAACATAATTTAATGTTAATAGCAAAAAAGGAGGTTTAACAAAAATAATGCGTCAATGCAGCTCATCAGTGACCATCCTTGCATCCTGATCAGTGCCCATCAATGCAACATCACCAGTGCCCATCAATGCAGCCTCATCAGTGCCTGTCAATGTAGCCTCATCTGTGCCTATTAGCTTAGTCTCATCAGTGCCCATCAATGCAGCCTCACCAGTGTCCATCAATGCAGCCTGATCAGTGCCCATAAATGCAGCCTCATCAGGGGCAGCCCAATGGGCCCTGCAGGATCCATGGTAGGGCCAGCCCTGGGCGCCCACCCCCTTTGCCTGCAGTTAGTTGGTGGCTGCACCCCTGGCCCCTACTTTCACAAGAAGAAAAGTGTGAGCAGGCAGCGGCCGTCGGCCATTTTGAATGTAAGTTAGGGTGGCCTGGCGGGCAATTGCCACCCTCCCCCCCAGCCCAGCCCTCCCCTGCTCATAGGCCATTAGGTGGGTGTGTCATAAGACACAATCACACATAGAGAAAGCATGGTATTTGCATATGTTCCAGTGGTTGCCTGCACATCTAGACAGATCTCCATGTAGCAAGACAGAGCTAATTTGAATGAATTGGTAGCTTCTTATGTTCATCATTCATATTAGTGACTTTGCTTGATCCATATCATTATCCTTCTTAACCATTTAAGGACTGGAAGGATTTCCCACAATAGGACCAGATCACTTTTTGCGATTTGGCACTGCGTCGCTTTAACTGACAATTGCACGGTCGTGCATTTTGCAATTTGCGTCCTTTTTTTCCCACAAATAGAGCTTTCTTTTGGTGGTATTTGATCTCATCTGCGTTATTTCTGATCACCGCTATAAACAAAAAAAGAGCGACAATTTTGCAAAAAAAAAAAAACTATATTTCTTACTTTTTGCTAAAATACATATTAACCACTTCAGCCCCGGAAGGATTTCCAGCTTTAGGACCGGAGCCCTTTTTGCAATTTGGCACTTCGCCGCTTCAAATGGTAATTGCGCGGTCATGCAATGCAGTAAACAAATATAGCGTTTTTAATTTTTCGCGTCACCACTTGTTTATGGTGGTTTTCTTTCGAGATAAACACCCTTTTTTTCCTGCGTTTAAAGCAAACCGATGACGTAACGTACTGGCGCGTTAATGGTAAACTTCGCCGCTTCACGGTTTAACGTTTTTCCCGAGGCCAGGATTTCGACCTTTAGGAAGGCCCCGACTTCACCAATTATACATAAAATCGTTTTTCATTCTTTATATCAAAAAAAAAAAAACGTTTTAACAGCGAGAAAAAAACAAATATCGCCACTAGTCTTTATTGCGTCTACTCTAGTTTATGGTGGTTTTCTTTCGAGATAAACACCCTTTTTTTCCTGCGTTTAACGTT